>CATIWO010069706.1:0-46469 GCA_949673435.1 Macaranga tanarius | reverse complement strand
TGTTGATAATGGAGCTAAACAGCGTGGCAATGATGATGAAAATAGGTGCTAATATTTTCCTTTGGCATTAACAAAAACAAACCTTAACAAGCAACTTTCTTTTATGAGTTTTCTCAAGAGAAGGAAGAGAAGAAAGCAGATAAAGAAAGACCAAATCTAAACCCTAGATCCTTCTTCAACCATTTATTTAATAAAACTGATTTCTTCTTTAACCACAAAACTTATTTCGTCTTTTTAACTTTTATTGTTTAATAATATACTTCACACCGTTAATATGGTTTATCATTATTTTATTTCCTCCGTTACAGAAGGTTTTAAAACATCAAAAATGTAAAATTCAAGGGTCTAGATATACAAAATCAAACTTTAGAGGCCTAAAGCTAAAAACAAGACAAATTTAAGGGCCTCAGGATGGTTTTTACCATAATCTGGGTACTTCCCCATTTTTATTGGGTAAATTACATTTTCCCCTGTGTTTTGTCAAATTACACTACTTAATCCCTGACATTTGAAAAAATATTTATTCATCTCTGACATTTGCTTTTTTTTTA
Organism: Macaranga tanarius; assembly: GCA_949673435.1. Taxonomy (NCBI): domain Eukaryota; kingdom Viridiplantae; phylum Streptophyta; class Magnoliopsida; order Malpighiales; family Euphorbiaceae; genus Macaranga; species Macaranga tanarius. Next base: position 45,918 of record CATIWO010069706.1, on the reverse strand, counting down.
ACACTAATTAGTCCTTCTGTAGGGATGAAGTAGTATAATAAAAAGCAAATGTCAGGGATGAATAAATATTTTTTCAAATATCAGGGATGAAGTAGTGTAATTTGACAAACCATAGGGGTAAATAGTAATTCACCCAAAAAATAAAAGGTTGCAAAGCAAAGAAAGAAAAAATCTACTATTGTACTGTCTACTATTGTGTTGAATTCGTAGAGGAATCTAATGTGCTTTTATAGCTCAAATGCAATGTGGTCCCAGTCCTCCACCGTTAACGTCTATTTTTGGGTGAAACTATTTTCACATTTTCTTAAATTTTGAGTCCATGGTGGAAAAATGCATATTTTGTGTGAGTGAGAACATATTCTTTTCGGAAATTGAGAATATTGGCATGAAAGTAACGCTAGCAATAGCAACCACTATTATATAGAGACGCTAACAAGTCTTTTAATGTCTACAAATACTACGAGGGCAATACTATTTTCTCTTCAGCCTAATTGCGATCTAAACACACGGTGGTAGACAATTGTCACATATAGCCAAAGTACGAAATATGAACATGTCAGAGAGCATAAAATGCGCAGGTCTCCGATGAGAAGAAATGTACAATAATGCCCCATAAACTCGATCCACAAAAGCATACAATGAATCGAAGTCCCACATTCGCATAAACCTATGTGTTGATTTCATCTCTATCTTCTTGCTTGGTGACACTCCACCAGTATTTCCAAAATTTCATAAGCCAGCGTCAGCCATGATGTGCAAACTGATGGCTAGTCTCATACCTAATATACTATGTGGTTAACTCTTAGTTGCCCCAAAAAATCTATTGGTCAATGCATGTTTCTTGCATCGATTAGTCCAACTCTTTCACCTCTACACAGGACAATAGAAATTAAAGCAAAGAAAAAAAAATGAGATAAGAATAAGGGGGAGTTGCTTCCTTGTGTATGAAAAGAAAAGGAGAATTCCTTATGTAGCAACTTGCGATGGCTAGAGTGCCGTCGCAAGTTGCTACATTTATTAAAAAAAAAAAAAAAATTACCCCCTATATCATGGGGGCAGAAATGTCATGTATCAACTTGTAACCGCACTGCCGTCGCAAGTTGCTACATGTATCAGTGTCCAAAAGAAAATTATGGTGAATGCATTTTTCTCTCCTTAACTAGTCCAGCTATTTCATAATCTTCAATTACGACCACAAAATTTAAAGCAAAGAAAAAGATGGAAAAGAGTAAGGGGAAAGTCACTTACCTATGTATGAAAAGAGAAAGTCATACAATGGAAATTGCATCGTAACTTCATTTAAATATAAGAATTGCTATTAGATGATTGTAAGAAGCTCCATTTTTCAAAAAAAAAAAAAAAAAAAAGAGCTCCATTTAAAAAATATAAAGTCACGCAAATGATGCTGCACCTCTTCCTAGCCGTACGTACACATCTTCCAACAGGTACGGACCTGGTGCATGTCCAAGAAGAAAAAAATTTTATTTATATATTTATTATTAGGCATATTAATGCCAAAAATCACAACCTTTTCGATCTTTTGCAAATTTATACCAAACTTTAAAAGTTGGCAAAACTAGCTTAATTTAACTTATTATTTGCAATTTTAGCACAATTAAAATTTATTCAATATATGACATTTACGATGAAGTAGCTATTCTCTATTTTTTTGAATTGCATCTCACACGTCATCTAAATACTAATTATAGTAGTTAGTTAGGCTTTAATTTCAATAATTTAATAAAATATAAAATAAAAATTTTATTTAATTTGTAAAAAATATATTCGTCTTCTTTTTTACTTAATTTTAAGTCATCATATGAATGTGAGATTATAATAATAGATGTTAGCTAATTTATTTCAAATGTCACGTATGTATTTTATTTTTTAATTCATGACCAAATTACAATTGTGCTAAAATTGCAAATAGGAAGTTAAATTGTGCTAAAATTGTAAATTATATGTCAAATTGGGTTAGTTTTACTAAATTTTAAAGTTTGGTATATATATATAAAAGGTCGAAAAGGTTGTGCTTTTTGGTACTTAATATTATTATTATTATTATTATTATTACTACTACTACTAGTTACTACTCCTACTACTAGCTGCTGCTGCTACTACTAATAAATTATTTGTATTTAAAACTTAAAAATATAAGAAAAAATGTTTAGAACTAGTACAATTAACTTGAATGATGTATCAATAATTATACATATTATCAATCAAAAATTAAGTTCAAATATTTTTATGAATATAATATAAACAATCAAATAAAATATAAATATAAATAAGAACAATAAAAATTAAACACAATAATAGATAAAAAAAAACAAAAAAATAGATTAATAAACAACTAATGGAAAAGAGTGTAGTTTCACCTAGGGGTGAGTACAGATCGGGGACATTTGGAGAAAAAAATCTCTAGTACTATACCAATTTTCAGAAATTTTAAAAATAAAATCTCCATTACCAGTATCATTTTTCGGTACAGGGAACCGTGTCATACCAGTTTTTCGGTACGAGAATTCAGTTCTAACACACATAATGTTAAAATTAAGAATGATATCGATTGTAATTAATTGTTATAACATCAATTAATTACTATTAATAGCACATAAAATTCATATATAAACTAACAAAATGTAACACATACCATTCCTTGTATAAATAAAACCATACCTAATCTCCAGGCTCGAAAACCAACTGCTTATGTCCTTTATTCCTTTGATCTGCCACTTGTTGATTTTGCTGTTCAATATTTTCCCTTACTTTTTCAAGTAAATTGTGCACAAACTCTGCCTTTCGAACACCATCTAAATTAACTTGCTCATTCACAGGTAAAGGTGATAAATCCAATGGTGTTAAGGGATTAAAACTATACACAATTTTAAAAGGTGAATAATGTGTAGTTGAATACACAGCCTTATTATATGTAAACTCTATATGAGGTAAAATCTCATCCCATGATTTTATATTCTTTCTAATTATAGCACGCATTAATTATCCTAAAGTTCTATTCATAACTTCAGTTTGACTATTAGTTTATGGATAATATGCAGTACTAAACAACAACTTAGTCCATAATTTCGCCCACAAGGTCTTCTAAAAATAGGATAAATACTTAATATCCCTATCACTCATAATAGTTTTAGGTATACCATGCAAACGTACTATATTCTTAAAGAAAAAATCAACAATATATGAAGCATCATCAGTTTTATGACATGGAATAAAATATACCATTTTAGCGCATATCATTATCACCCTAGTCCTAGATGGTCCAAGTACAAAATCCATAGATATGTCTACCTAAAGTGACTGTGGAACAAGCAATGGTGTATACAACCCGTACGGATGCACCTTAGACTTAGCTTGCAAACATGTAATACAATTAGCACAATACTTAGCTACATCAGATTTCATATTTGGCCAAAAGAAGTGCTCATGTAAAACATCTAATGTCTTAGCTATCCCAAAGTGTCCTATCAAACCTCCCTCATATGCCTCCTTAATTAACAATAAACGCAATGAACATTTAGGCACACAAAGTTGCTTTAGGTGAAATAAATAGCCATCATGTTTATAAAATTTGTCAAAGACAGTTGTCTCACATGCATTATACACATTACTAAAATCATGACCATGTGTATACAATTCTTTAATATGCTCAAAACCAAGTAATTTAGCATCCAAAGTAGTAAGTAAAATGTACTTCCTTGATAATATATCAGCCATAATATTTTTCTTACCTTGTTTATATTTGATAACATAAGGAAAGAACTCAAGAAACTCACTCTACTTAGTATGTCGTTTGTTGAGTTTATTCTGACCTTTTAAATGCTTCAAACTCTCATGGTCGGTATGGATAGATAATAGGTAATGTTGCCATGTTTCCAATGCCCTTGCCAAGGTATACATCTCCTTGTCATATGTCAGATAGTTAAGTGCTGCGCCACTTAGTTTTTCACTAAAATATACATTGGGCTTACCCTCTTGCATAAGTACAGCACCAATTCCCACTCCAGAAGCATCACATTCAATCTCAAATATTTTATCAAAGTTAGGCAAAATAAGAACAGGTGCAGAAATTTAAATTTTAGCATGTTAAAAGCATCTTCTTGTTCTTTACCCCATCTAAATCCAACATTCTTTTTAATTACTTCTGTCAAAGGGGCTATTATGCTAGAAAAATCATGTACAAAGCATCTATAAAAACTAGCTAAGCCATGGAAACTACGAACGTCCCCGACATTCTTAGGTGTAGGCCAAGTTTCAATAACCTTAACCTTATCATGATCCACCTCTATACCATGCCCACTAACAACATATCCTAAAAATATAACTTTAGGCACACAGAATGAACATTTAGCAAGCTTAGTATATAACTTTTGTGCTCGTAAAATACTAAAAATAGATCTAATATGCATAACATGATCCTGTAGTGATTTACTATGCACAAGTATATCATTAAAATAGATAACAACAAATCTACCTATAAAATCTCTCAAAACATGGTTCATTAAACGCATGAATGTACTAGGAGCATTAGTTAAACCAAATGGCATGACTAACCACTCATATAACCCATATTTTGTCTTAAAGGCAGTTTTCTATTCATCACCAATTTTCATTCTAATTTGATGATACCCAGCCATTAAATCAATTTTAGAAAATATACATGCACCATACAATTCATCCAACATATCATCTAAACGAAGTATAGGATGGCAGTACTTTACAGTGATTTTGTTGACGGCGCGACAGTTAACACATATACGCCATGTTCCATCCTTTTTAGGCACTAATAGCATGGAAACATCATATGGCTCATACTTTCTCTAATCAACCCTTTAGACAACAACTCGTCCACTTGTCATTGTAATTCCTTGGTTTCTTCGGGGTTGCTCCTATAGGCTGGTCTGTTTGGAATTTGTGCTCCGAAAATAAAATCAATTTAATGTTCTATCCCCCTTAATGGTGGCAAACCTTCAGGCATAGACCAGGAAATAGATCTTCAAATTCCTACAATACAGCTTGAAAAAAACTAGGAAGAGAAGAGATAATTGAGTTAAAATCAAAAGATAAACATGCACCCTTGAATACCAATAGTATCAATTTTCAGAATATCAACATAGTGACTTTTTTATCAAATGAATAAAACATAATATACATAAGGGTTAAGAATAGGATATACTCCTTCACAAAATCATGACAAATTTGTAAATGTGTACTAACTCATATAATCCACACATTCCACAACTAATATAGAATTCCAAAGAACCATTAACATAATGATTTACTCATTCATTATTATATCAACATTTTTGACAAAACGATATAAATAAATATAACGATTCACTCATTTTTTATTATTATTACACAAAATTGGTACAATTTTAAGCACATTACCATTTTTACCAGAACTATATCCTCTCAAAAAAAAAATAATACCAGAACTATATATATAAACATAATTATTTATTCATTTGTTATCATTAAAAGATCCAGTGTGATTTGCCAACACATATATGAAGCGTCACATAAAAATAATTTATCCTTATTAAAGAATAAAAATTCTAATTTATATGTTTGTCATTAAATTAAATAATGTTTTGTATGAATTTTAATTTATTTATAATAAGATATAGATTGTATGTATTTTAATATTAAAATAAAATTTAATTGAAAAAGACATATAGTTATATAATTGTTGTTATTTAAAGATTGAAAGATCATATAGTCAGATTTTTTTTTTTGAGTCATATTGTGTGAATTTTAGGAAATTAAACGTTCAAAATCAAAATCACATGTTTCAATTCTTTTTCCAACCAAACAGATATTTATATAAGAAAAGTCAAATCAAAAATTTTTCCCAACACATTTCATGCTTTTTGGATGGGGCTATTGTGCCACTGGCTAACTGAAAATTAATTTGATGAAAAATCCTTATTTATAGTTGGTGTACATAATATTCTTAATGATTTAGCAATATGTATTGTAAATTATTATATTTTAATTTAAATAATTAACATATAATCAATAAAAATATATTAATCATCCAACCAGTTGTGTAAGATATATGTGAAATGTATATTTCATATACGGTCATCTAAACTCAACACTTTTTGTCAATTTTCACCCTCAATTTATAAATTAACTATTTTAACACATTATCTTGCTAAAAAATATTTTTTATTTGATTTGAGTGTTTAAATAATTTCATTTCAATTTATGATAATATCAATTAAACACTTAAAATAATATTGAAAAACAGTAGTAACTCTTATTTTTATTAAGTTGAGATAGTTAATTTGTAAATTAAAAGAATAAATTGACAAAAAAAAAATTGTCAAATTCAAGGAATTACAAATGTATTGTCTTACATAGAATTATATTTTGAATACAAATAAAATTTTTTATATTTTAACAAAATATTACACTCTTTCAAAAATCTCACATAAAACTCATACTTGCATATTAGCATTTTGGTTCAATGACCTTAAGTATTAATTAGAGATATCAAAACATATCATTAATTTTTTTTTTATTTTTGATTAAAAATGAATTTATTTTCGTAGTTTAAAAGTGCTAGGATATTTTTATACAAATTTGTATATATAAAAAAAAGATTGTAACTCTTAACTATTTAAGTTTTAAGCTGTGATATAGCATTTACTTATTAATCCAATCATTAAACATGTTTTATCATCACCTTGAAACTTAGTATTCACAAGAATATAGAATTATTCAACTAGGTATATTCAAAACCATGCAAGATAAGTCTAAAAACAACGTTAATTAATATAAAAAAATATTTATTTTTAGTATATTATTGAACTTTTATATATATATATATATATAAGTCGAATAATTTAGTAATTTATCAATTGAAATTAAATTAAATTAATTATAATTATAATTATAATTTAGATTGTATTTCCTATTTTGATTAGGTTAACTTATAAAATCTGGAAAATTTAGCAATATATTAATTTAAACTAAATTAAATTAATTATAATTATAATTATATTATATTTCCTATTTTTATTAGGTTAACTTCTATTTTATATAATATAAACTAATTAAATAGTATATTCAGTTATAATTTAAAAATTCCGTATTCTAATTAAATGAGTTTTTACATAATTTTAGAAATTTTATTGAAGTTTAACAAAAAAAATTATTATTATTATTTAAATAATTAAAAATAAAAAATATTAAAAAAAATAAAAAAAGTAATTTATAGTAGGTAAGAAAAGAAGAAAAATAATGGTAAAAATATCAAAAAAATACTAAAAACTTAAAGTTGAGTGAAGAATATTTTTAAAGTTTATTGAAAGTAATTAAAATTAAATTAACTCATTTTGAATCATATGATGATTAATTATGATAATAATTTGAAAAATTGTGCCTAATTTTTATCAAAGAGAAAAGATATTATAACACCCGACCCCACCACTACCCTTATTAAAAAGTCGCACACTTGACCTTTCTAACTTAAGTATTGATGTGGTCGAGTATTACTTCTTAATTGATCATCCACTAGATAACTCTTAAATAATAATACATCCCAAAATATTACGATCACTATTATATACAATTATCACAGTACAAATCATTAATTACAACTGTTACGAAATATTATATCTAAATAATATTCTTCAAAGTGTTCACTGCTCTTGCTTCCCTTATCAAATACTTAGCTATCTCCCAGACAGCTACTCAACTCTGAAAAATTTAATAAATTGAGTGGTGAATATTTTCAGCGGAAAATACTCAGTGAGTGAATAAAAATAACACTTCAATTTTGAAGCCCAAAATGGAGGCTTAAATGATCGAATTTGGACATCAAAATGGGGTCCGTCGGATTCTCTTAATAAAAATCTTATAAATCTCTGAGTCAGCTTAGATTTGATATATTATGGGCCCCGTAACTCAACTGGTGCCGAAAGTTAGGTCCTCCTAAAGCAACACTGTGCATCTCGATGATCCAAAATTCAAGTCCTCGGCCATCAATAGTGCAAAAGCGAACCACATAGGCGTCTCTTCTGCATAGAGGCACTGCCTTTAACCTACAGAGATGCCACCTTTTTACCACAGAGGCACCGCCTTATCACTTGCTAAGGCTTCGCCTTTGGGCCTCAATTAGGCTGGGGCATCACCTTTGTGCACAGAGGCGCCGCCTCTGTGCAATCAAGTGCCACCTGATCACCTATAATATTCGAATTCTTGAAAATTTTCAAGAACAGTGAGAAAATTTTGATCCAAATCACCTAAAAATCATTCAAAAGCAAGTATAACAATAAAAGGATTAAAGAAAAGAAGTCCATTCACTAAACTATTAGTTCCTCCCTCTTTTTACTCTCCATCCAGACAGCGTTTCCTTCATTTTTTCCTTTTTTCTTCCTTCTCTGTTCATCATCTTCTTCCTCTTATCAAAGACAATGGCAGTTTACACCAAATTGTAATTTAGTCCTCCAACTTAATTCCTTTCAATTAAGTCCTTTCTCCAAACTTATTTTCCTTACAATTTAGTTCTAACCCAAAATAACTTAATGATTCACCCCAAAGGTACCTCTGAATCCCGGTGCTATCCCAAATACAGTTATAATTCGAGTGGTCAACTCATCTTATATATATACATATATATCACCAACCCTTACTTATTCATAATATATCAACATAATATTTATATAATGTTCATAACATTTCGATGCTCATTCTTATGCAATCACAGAACTTCTGAACTTTGATGTTATTATATAAACAATTTAGTCTCTTTATCTGAGACTTAAAACCTTATGTCATTAGCCATATTCATCAATTGGCATAGTGAAATTCACATTTCACAGTCATTCCATCAATCGGAAGTGTTTTTCAATCACTTTTATGTTCTAGTACATTATTCCAATGTTCGGTTCAAGTTAACATTTGAAATGTTGAAGTTTTAAGCCAAACGGGTCATGAAACAGGGTATAGAGGCACCAGCCTCTGCTACAGAGGCGCCAGCCTCTGTGTAGGGGCACTTGCCTCTGTGCAGGGGCACCAGCCTCTGTGCAGGGGTGCTAGCCTCTGTACAGAGACATCCAATAAGGTGCATGGCTCACTAGTGAATAGGAGTGCAGCTGTTCACCTCTGGAACACGTAATTCAGTCAAAAAATTACAGATATCTGACCCAAAACTCAATTTAACTTCACCAAATGATCATATATCATGCATAACATTTCAAAACACTAACAAACATATCAAAAACTACTTAGATCATTCTAGATCTAAAGAAAATCACCTAAAACTCAACATTTATTCATAAATTTGCTTTAAACTAAACTTAAATAAAAAAATCCATAAGAAATCTAAAGCCACTCACTGATTTCTCCAGCTAAAAATTTTGAATTCTTCACTGATGTTCGGAGAGCTTCCTATCTTCTTTGCTCCTTTTCTCCTTCTTTCCTTTTTTTCTTCTTCTTCTTCTCTTTCTTCTTATTCTTCTTCTTCCCTTTTTGTCTTTTTCCTCCTATGCCTAGCCATACCCTCTCTGCAAACTCCCAACCACTCTTCTAAAATATCCACTTTGAGCCATTCACTCTCCTTTCCTTACCTCTCAATCCTTCTATTTGTAAATCACTCAAATATACCCTTATTTCTTTTCAATTACATCCAACCTTCCATTTCATTTAACTCCTTTATTTCTTCATTCTTAATAATAAGAAAATGACAATAATTTCTCATAAAAATCTCAATTTAATATCATCGAATTAAACATACTTAATTATCATTAACTTAAATAAATCCGGTTGAAGGACACAGATGTATTATTAATGTTAAAAATACTAAAATCATGATAAAAATTAATTATAGTGACCAATTTTATTAAAATTTTAATAAAATATCATTAAAATTATTTATTATTTTTTATTATCTAATATTTCATTATGATTATAATTTAAAAATAGTACATAAAAATATTTTTTAAAAAATAAAGTACAAAAATAAAAATATTCAAAGTTAATGTTTAATTAATAAAAAATAGAAAAATTAATGTTAAAATAGTATATTTAATTCTAATTTAAATAAATTTATATTTCTTATTCTAATTAGATGAATTATTATTTGGACTAATATAAATTAATTAAATAGCATAATTTAGAAATTTTATTAAAGTTTAATAGAAAATAGTTACTATTAATTTAATTAATTTTTAATATTTAAATAATTAATTATCAAAATAGTATAGAAATTTTTTTTTGTAAAAGAGAGAAATATAGAATAAAAAATTATGAAATAGCTAATGTGATTACTCAAAAAAATAATGTTAAAAATATTAAAAATTAATTCATAGCCATAAAGTTTATTAAAGTTTAATGAAAATAACTAAAACTAAGTTAATTAATTTTTATTATATAATGATTAATTACAATTATAAGATAAAAAATAGTACATATAATTTTTTTAGAAAAAATAATAAAACTAAAAGTATTAAAATAAAAATACTAAAAAGGCGATATATAGTAAGTGAAAAAAAGAGAAAAATAACGTTAAAAATTAAAAATTTAATTGATAGAAATTTTATTAAGAAAATTATTCAAATAATTTTGAATTATTTAATGATTAATTACAATAATAAATTAAAAAATTGTAAATAAATTTTTTGTGAAAGAGAAAAGTACTAAGTTAAAAAACTTTTTTAAAAAAGATATATAATTACTAAAAAAAGATAAGTATTAATGTTATAAATGTTAAAATCATGACAAAAAATTAATTTATAATGAAAATTATTTAAAATTTAATAAAAGATAATTAATTTTTTATTTTTTATTATCTAATGGTTCATTATGCTTATAATTTAAAAATAGTATATGGTATTCTCCGGTTGCAACGATGGGTTCCAGGTTTTGATCCGCACAAAGAAAAATCTACTTCCACTCAGTTGTGGGTTCGATTTTATAAATTGCCTTGGGAGCTTTGGGATGCTCAGATTCTCGCTGACATTGCCAGGAAAATTGGGATTCCTCTCTGCATTGACAAAGCTACATTGGAGGGTGATTTTGGCCATTATGCTCGTGTTCTTGTAGATGTGGATTTATCATCCACTTTACAGTACCAAATCACCCTGGATTGTGAAGGCAATTTATGTGATACTGATATCTCTTACGAAAATTTGCCTCTTTTTTGCAGTATATGCAATTCTATTGGACATGACTCTCTTTCATGCCGATGGAACATCAAGCCTTCAGAGGATATGGCTCCTCCGAGAAAACCTCATTACCCATCAATGAAAGAGCATTCTCGTGGTCGCTCTCGGACCAGAAAAATTTGGAAACCTGTTCAGCAGTAAAAAGATGATATTCCGACTTCTAATGCATTTAACAGACTCCATTTAGATATGGAATCTACTGTTCCAGCATCTCCAATCCTTAATCTTGTCAATCCTGAGCTTGAATAAAGGAACAGTTCAGCACCTATGGATCAAATCTCGTAACCTAAGCTCAGTTTAGCGCATATTGATGACACTTCTAATCCGTTTGATATTTCTTTAGCTCTTGCAGGGGCTTCTTTACATTCCGCATGCCATGTAGCGGATGATACTACAGTCAGTGACAATGTAGCTTCTCATGGGTCTGCTCTCCTATCTTCTTCCCCAGAGTTGCATCTGAATATTGCAAATGGGTCGGACATGGTTTGCTGTCAATCTTGGGCTGAGCAAGTTGATCAAGAGGATTCATGGCAATCAGTCTCCAGTAAAAAATCAAAATGCAAGCCCCCTGCAGCCCCTAAATTGACCGTTCACCGCCCTGCTACAAGGGCTTTTCAAAAATCTAGTCAATGAATATTCTTTATTAGAATTGTTGAGGGTTGGGTAATGTTGGCACACAAGGCACCCTCTTTAATTTTTATTCTTCTCATAAACCTGATATTTTATGTTTGGCGGAGCCTAAAGTTTCTTTTGATAGTATTCCTTATTCATTTTGGCATTCTTTGGGATACAATTATGTTACTGACAATGGATTGCATCTTCCAACTCTGTGGATTTTGGTTTCTAATTCTATTGAAGCTAGGAATGTCTCCATTATTGCTACTTCTGATCAGCATATTACCATTGCTTTTGAGAAGTCTAATATGCCAAATTATATTTCATACATTATGCTAATGTTTTATCTTCTAGTAGGCACCATTGATGGTCTAATTTGCAGTACGATTGTCACCTTTGTTCAAGCAACTGGTTTTTCATTGGTGACTTCAATTCTTGCTTTGGTGCCCATGAGAAAACTGGACATCCTCCTTTCACTAGATCGTGTCTTGAGTTTATCTTAGCCATTAATGATTGTCATCTTACTTGCTTAGACAAGAAAGGAGTTAAGTTCACTTGGTCCAATAATAAAAAAGGTGCTAACTGTGTTGATATTCGCTTAGATCAAGCTCTTGTTAATGATTTTTCTCTTCAGAATTAGAATCATATAGATTGCACTGCTTTGGCGCACCATCACTCTAATCACAATCCTATTCTTCTCTCTTGTAAGCATCTTCAGCTGATTGGAGTTCGTCCTTTTTTATTCCTTTCAATGTAGGTTTCTCACCCTGGCTTTAATGATGCTATTTCTTCATTTGGGGCTTCTAATCTGGTTTATGGTCACCCCATGTTCGCTATTCAGAGGAAGCTTAAGCTGCTAAGGGCCTTTCTTCGAACTTGGAATAAGGAAATCTTTGGCAATATTGACCAGTCCATCTCTTTGTCCAAGTAATAATTATTACAAATTCAATCTAAAATTGAAACTTCAGGTTTCTCTGAAGAACTTCACTCTCGCGATCTCTTGGCTCATTCTAATCTGAATTTCCATCTTAAGAGTAAGGAATCCTTACTCGTGTTAAGTGGTTAGAACATGGGGATCAGAACTCTAAATTCTATCATGGTGTGCTTGCTAGAAGAAGATCTCAGATAGGTATTTATAGCTTGGAGGTGAATGGTTTTTTAATTCATGATGATGTTAATATTGAGGCTCACATTGCTGATTACTTTTCAACTTTGTTTAATTCTCATGGTAACTCCTCGGTTAAGGATTTTTTGGATGTCTCTAATGTTATTCCTAACCAGGTTTCTTCGTTTTAAAATGAGATGCTTTGCCAGGTACCCTCTGACATTGATATTAAAAATATAATTTTTGTTATGGATCATGATAGTGCTCCAGGTCCTGATGGATTCTCTGGACTTTTTTTCAAACACTATTGGAATATAGTGGGGACTGATGTTTGTAGTGTAGTTCGTAGCTTTTTCCTTACTGGGAATATTGTTGACGGTATGAATTCTAATAATCTTATTCTTATTCCCAAGACTCCTGGTGCTAATTCCTTAGATAAATTTCGGCCTATTATCTTGGGGAATTTTTTATTTAAAATTATTTCCAAGATTTTAGTAGATAGATTGGCCTCAGTGGCTGCAAAGATTATAGCTCCAAATTAATTTAGTTTTCTTCAAGATAGGCATATTGAACATTGTATTATAACTGCTTCTGAGAATATCAATGTTCTTAATTCTAGAAGTTATGGAGGCAATATGGTAGTCAAAATTGATATCCAAAATGCCTTTGATTCCATGAATTAGGATTTTATTGATGCAGTTTTTCATAGCTTTGGCTTCTCTAACAAATTTTGTGGATGGATTTAATATATTCTTAAGTCTGGTAGAGTTTCCATTCTCATTAATGGAACTCCGAAAGGTTACTTTTCATGCTCTGGGGGAGTTCGCCAAGGAGATCCTCTCTCTCCCTTGATTTTTTGCCTTGCTGAGGATTACCTCAATCGGAAAATCCTTGCATTGTGTGAGTCAAACTTAATTTCTCCTATGTTTGCTTCTCACAACACTGCTTGTCCTTCTCATCTCTTGTATGCAGATGATATTATGATTTTTAGTCGGGCTACAAAGAAAAATATCTAAGTTATCTCTTCTTTTTTCTATGATTATGGTGCTCTTTCTGGACAAATTGTTAATTGGAATAAATCTGAGGTTTAGCAGATATATTCCAAGTTCTAAGGTTGAGATGCTTCGCTCTCTTATTGGTATGTGGATTGGTTCTTTGCCATTTTCTTATTTGGGCATTCCTCTATTCCCTAGGGCCCCAAAGAAAATTTGGCTTTAACCTTTGGTTGATAAGGTTCTTTCTGAGTTTAAAAATTGAAAAGGATCCTCTCTCTCCATGGCGGGTCATATGGCTCTAGTGAATTCAGTTATTTATGGGTCTTTTCTTCACTCTTTTATGATATACAAATGGCAATTTTCTTTGCTTAAACGTATAGAAAAGGCTATTAAGAATTTCATTTGGACTGGTTCCATTCATTCTAAAAAACTTATTTTTGTTCAGTGGGATTTGTGTTGTGCTCCCAAAGATTAAGGAGGTTTAGGCATGCGAAGACTTCATGCTATGAATTCTTCTCTTCTCAGTAAGCTTGCTTGGAATGTTTTCTGCAATAATTCTTTTATTTTTCAGTTTTTGTGAGGTAGATTTTATAATGCCGCTGGTCTCCCTCATCCTTCTTACATATATTCCTCGGTTTGGAGTTCCATCGAATCTTGTGAGGCTATTATTCAGTTGCATTCTCAATGGAGCATTGGTTCCCTTTCACATTTAAATTTTTGGAATGATAACAAGCTTGGGTATTCTATTTCTGATAGAGTGGGTATCCCTATTTCTAGTAGAAAGAAGCTTCATGTAAAGATTTCAGATATTTATTTTAATGGTGCTTGGAATTTGCCTATGTGTTTTGTAATGCTTATCCAGCCATTAGTTCAGATATTATTAATGTTGTGCCTTCCTATTTGCATCAAGATGATTTTGTTTTCAGGCCATCTCCTAATGGGAAGCTTTCTACTAGCATTGCCTATAATATATTTAAGGTTCATCATTCTAAGGTTGCTTGGGGACAGTCATTATAGCGTCACTACCTTCCTCTGGCTCATTCTTTTCTTTTATGGCGTGTTCTTCATAATACTCTTGACCATATTTTCATCAAATGCCCATATGCTGTAGTAGTTTGGACTTATCTTGGTAGTCTATTTGAGGTTCGGCTTGACCTATCCTTAAATTTTTTTTCTCTATTTCGAAAGGCTTAGCATTTTCACTTTTCTTCTTAGCTCATAGCCTTATGGCGTGTTGGTTTTCTATCGGTTATTAATTGTATCTGGTATGATAGGAATAAAGTAACTTTTCATGATACTGTTATTTCCATCTCCTTGGTTGTGCATCATATTTGTAGTTCAATTAAGGCTGCAGAATTTTTCACAATTAGGCATATGTATAATTCACAATTGGATCTTTATGTTCTTCAACGTTTGCGTATTGCTGCTATTCCCCGTAAGGCTCCATTTGTTATTCCTATTATTTGGCTTAAACTTCCTCTTGAGTGGATTAAAATTAATACAGATGGAGCAGCTATAGGTGCTCCTAGTCTTTCTAGTACGAGTGGTATTTTTTGGAATCATGAAGGTACAGCCCTTGCTTCCTTTGCTGCTCCTTTGGGGGTTAGCTTTGCCTTCGAAGCAGAATTAGTTGCTGTTATCATTGCAGTCTCTAGAGTTTCTTTATTTTCTCCTGCTACCATTTGGATTGAGTGTGACTCAATATATGTTGTTCGTCTGCTGCAAAGTCATAGTTTGGATGTCCCGTGGAGGTTCTGAAATGATTGGCAAAGATGTCTTCATACTCTTAGCCAACTTCAGGTCCACATTAGTCACATTTACATGGAGGGTAATTCAATTGCAGATCATCTTTCGGTGCTGGCCATTGGTCTTCAGTCTACTCATTGGTGGTCCTCTTATCCTTTGAGTTGTGCTAGTTTTATGTCCAACGATGGCTTAGGGAAGGAATATTATAGGTTCTTTAGCTTCTGGCTGTTTAACTTTTTTCATTTTCCTTATCCCTTTCATGGGTTGATTTGTATTTATAACTTTTTTATTTCTTTTTATTATATTTTAATAAATTTAGATGTCTTTAAGGTGATGTCGGTGCTATAAGGGTACCAGCCTAGCTGGGATGTCTTGGTGCACCTCTGATTATGGGCATCTTCTTTTGCTTTAAAAAAATTAAAAAATATATTCAAAATTGATGCGTAATTATTAAAAAATAGAAAAATTGATGCTAAAATTGTTAAAAATACTAAAAAATTAATTTATTAAAATATAATAAAATAATGTATTTAAAATTTTATTTTATATTGATTAATTATAATTATAATTTAAAATTAATACATCAAATATTTTTAGAAGAGAAAAATATTAAAGTTAAAAATATTTAAATTGTGTTAAATTTTTTTAATTTAAATTTTTTTCATAAAAAGGAGTGCAATAACAAAAAGATTGCATGCAAAGTACGTGTTACGAATACTAACATATATATATATATATATATATATATATATTGAGATACAATTCTGTTTTGGCAAAAGGAGAAAGTTTTACAGAAGAAGAGAGGATTTTTTGCCTAAGAAAAGTTCTGTCTTCTTCAGCAAATGAGCTCCCCTTTTATAGGTCTGGAAAGGAACTGTTTGGACACAGAATCGCTATTCATAAATAGTAACTTGTCCTTCAATAACTGCAGATTATATAATGGTACTGTGGATGAATGGTACTTTGTCTATCACGAACTGGATAAACCAACGGACTCACTGCCTCTCCAGGACTTACTGTCGGGACCTCATGTTCCCAAAGAACTCAGTGGAAAAATATTTTCTTAGACAAAGATTTTAAAATCATAAGAAGTGGCTCTGATACTAAAGACTCCCAAAGATTAACAGAGGTACAATACAAGAGATGAAGAATTACTATAAAAATAATTACTATAGAGATCACTACCCCCCTATAGTTCTAATACCAAAGACTCCTAAGGATCAACAGAGGTACAATATAGGAGATAAAGAATTACTATAAAAATAATTACTATAGAGATCGCTACCCCCCATGGCTCTGATACCAAAGACTCCTAAGGATCGACAGAGGTTCAGTACAGGAGATAAAGAAGATCACAGATAAAGAGCAGAAAGATATCAAGATGTTGAATCAAGGATGAACAAAGAATAATAATCAAGCGGCAGAGTCGACCATATGCATGCAATATATCTATATATATATATTAGCTCAGGTGGCAGAGCCTGCCTTAAGCATGCAAAAAAATAAAATAATGATTAACATAAAGTTTTGGAAATACCTATTGTTTATGTCCTTAAAGTAAAGGTATACAAATTTTTGTTTTCAATTATTTTGGCAATATAAGCCTTGTATACAAAGCGTTAAATACAATATTTTGGAAAATTAATTAAATCTTCCTTTGAGATACAATTCTATTTTAACAAAAGGAGAAAGTTTTACAGAAGAAGAGAGGATTTTTTACCTAAGAAAAGTTCTGTCTTCTTCAACAAATGAGCTCTCTTTTTATAGGCCTGGAAAGAATATATTTGGACATAAAATCACTATTCATAAATAGTAACCTATCCTTCAATAATTGCAGATTATATGATGGTACTGTGAATGAATAGTATTTTATCTGTCATGCGATGGTACTATTAATGAATAGTACTTTATCTACCATTTTATCTGCTGAATTTTTTTTTCATGGACCGTCTATTTTAGGTTTTCAATCCATCAAACTATTATTTTACATTATGTTTTACAGGAGGAAGGATTTCAAAATAATCATCCTCATTTTCATCCCCTAAATCTACCAAGGGTTCTGATTCTTCTGAAGGAGTTGTTCTGGAGTTGGCTGATGAAGTGCCAGTCCTACTTTGAATCAATTGTTACATAATTTCAAAGTATTTTTCCTCAGACTTAGCAGCTGCAAGGAGTGCACTTGCATGAGACTTCTGAGCTAGGAAGTTTGTCTTTTCAGGAATGACTCCTAGAAAACCCTACTTTTTTAGCAAGGTGCTAACTACTAGTTTTAGTATCTTATTTGGAATATGCAAGGAGTTTCGCCATTCTACTTTGAATTTTGTTTACAAAATGATAGTCTCTTCTGAGATATAAAAATCCAATGTCCATAGAGATACCCAAAGGACAAAAAATTTGGAATAGAAAATGTATAAAGGTGTAAACTTCTTCTATCCGGGATGGCTTGAAATTGGTTTTAAAAAGTTAAAAGCTTTCCTGAACTTTTGGTTTTAGGATTTCATAGAGGGCTCCATTATTTTTTCACTACCGAGAGAACCAGGAAAGGTATTTGGTTATGTTAGTTTTTTTATGGAAGAAAAAGAGCCAAGAATGAGTTATCTTGTGGTTTTAGATTAGGAAAGCATTGAACCATGCCTGTTCATAATCCCAATAGGAAAAGGTCGTACAGAAGTTCAATTTAGTTTTGAAGTTTATAGGGAATGTTTTTGATTTGGATAAATCATATCCCCAATCACACGGTCTCAAAACCTTTAAAATTTTACAAGTAGAGTATGAAGGATCTCACTGTATTTTGGAAAACATTAAATGCTTAAACTCAGTAGAACTAGTATACTCTAAAATTGTTTGGTAATACTCCTGAGGCTTTGATAAATCTCAGGGTTTGTAAAACCATATTTTTGGAAAATGGAGTTTCATGGTTTAAAATGGATTTTTTTAAAAAAATCCTTCTTCCACTATTATAATGTTCTGAACAGAAGATCTTTTAGATTGTGACAAAATGATTTGTGAACTATTAGGAGTAGGCACTAAAACATTTTGAGAAAAGGTTTTAGAGAGGTCTCTATAAAATGAAGACTCTCCTTTTTCATATTTGGAAATCAGTATAGATGATTTACCTGGATTGGCTTGATAGGCCTGTGAAGTAATTTTGGCTTGTTCTGCCTGAATGAATTTTTGAATAGCTAAGGCCTCTTCTGTGTCTCTATTTTAGGCCAATAATTAACTTTGGATGGCCCATAAAAGTTTCAGAGTTTTGGCTAAAGCCTTAGTCTAAGCTTCAATTTATTGAACCTTCTTTAGAGTGAGATCTGTAGGTTTTTCTCTGAAGGATTCCAAGAAGGCTTGGACATGTAATTTGGACGATTCCTCTTACTCAGTAGTTTTTATTGCATCAAACTAAGATTTTATGGGTTTTTTTTGTGGATAGGGGTTTTGGAGTGGTTTTAACAGAATCAAAGGATTCTGCCTTTTCTTTCATATGCTTCTTTTGTACCATTTATCTTTTTTACAAGAATTCTCTAGTTAGGAAGTCTGGTAATGAATTGATATCTCCTTTAATAAATTCTATTTCAAAATTGAAAATACTCAAAATAGTTTGCCATCTTGCAAAAATCTGTTTTGGACATCCTTTTATAAAACTTCTTTAGCTAATTTACAATCAATGTGGAGTAAAAATTTTTGATTTAATAAATCAGATTAAAATTTTGTGATGTACAAAATAATGGAAAGAATTTCTTTCTTGATAGTGGAATAGTTTTGTTATGTACTATTCCAATAACCAAAAGTATATTGAATGATTACTTCCCGCCCATTTTAGGATTATTTCAGAATACCACCATATCCTGACTCACTGGCATCAGTCTCAACAATTTTTGAAAGACTAGAATCAGCAAGAGAAAGATAGAGAATTTCTTAAACTTGATTTTTAATCTGTTGAACAACTCTGGTGTGCTCATCAGACCAAGGAACTGGATTCTTTTTGAGTCTATCATGTAAAGGCTTGACTATCCTATTAATGTTAGGACAAAAATCTAAGACATAATTGAGACTTCCTAAGAACCTTTGTAATTAAGTTTTATCAAGAATTTTATTTGGAAACTTATTTACAAATTTCAAAAGTCTTTCTATTAAGGTAATTGTATCACAATAGATATAATGTCCTAAGAATTTGACTCTGGTTTGAAAAAGAAAAACCTTTTTGGTAGAGACAACAAGACCGCTTTTCTTAGCAACATAGAAAAAAAAATCAAATGTATAAAATGTTGCTTAAGAGAGTTTGAAAAGATAAGCACGTCATCAATATAAACGATGCAGAACTTAAAATAAAGATTAAAAATGTCGTTCATAATCCTTTGGAATTCTGAGGGTGCATTTTTCAAACCAAAAGGCAATGCATTCCATTCATATTGTCCAAATAGAACAGTAAATGCAGTTTTATAATGATATTTTGGATCAATTTGAATATGTCAAAATCCTTATTTCATGTCAAACTTTGAAAACATAAATGCAGAATGCAATTTTTTCAAAAGATTCTTTTTGTTTGGAATCAGATATCAAATCCATTTCAGGGCATTATTCAAAGGTTTATAATTTATTACTAGTCTAGGGGTTTCTCTTTCTATTTCTGAAGCTTTATTGACATAAAAAGCTACACAACTCCAGGGTGATCTAGACTTGGAAATTAAACCTTTGGATTCTAAGTCCTGAATTTTTTTTCTACAATGTTATTCTAATTCAGCATTCATTTGTATTAGTTTGGCCTTAGTTGGAATATCTCTTTCATCAAAACCTGATTCATAGGATAAATCTACCATATGTTGTTTTCTACTCCATAAAGTATTCGGTAAATCAGAACAAATTACAAATTTTGAAAATGAAAAATCCTTTATTTTATGAAATCTGTTTTCAACTGTTCTTCAATTTTTTGAAAAAAGACATTTTATTTTAGAAACATTAAATCATCTTGTTTTTCTTTTATTAAAACACTTATCTCATATTGATAAATAGAATTGGCCTTTATCAAATTGAGATATCGAGTCTTTGGTTTTTCAATAAAAGAAAAAGATAGAATTATATGTTTTCTTTTAAAGTTTATAGAGGCATAAGTAATCTTGTAGGGAGTCATTATGTTAATAAATGGAGTCTTTAAGATTGATGTATGACCCATGTTGGAAACCAGAAGAAAAGGGATTTTAATCAAAAACTCATTGCTTAAAACACTGGCTTCTGTTTTCCCTTCAACTTTCATTTTGGACTTATTAGCAGAATCAAGTCATTGTTTTGATTTCTTTTGAAAATATTTTGGTACAAGATCATTTTTAACACAACTTAAATCAACTCCTGTATTAAATAAAGCAATTGTATCATTTTTGAAATCTTCATTGAAAACCAAAGTAAGCTTTATTAGATACTTTTTTGAAATAACCTTATTTAAAACACAAAGATAATCTTCTAGAAGTTTCTCTATATTTGCTAAAGCTTGGTGTTCCAAGGGATCCTGGGTTTTAGCATCACTAGACTCCTCAGCTAACTTAGAGACTAGAAGTTGGATTAACTCAGAATCCCTTTGTTTTTTTTAAGTTGTCTAATTTCAGACTTAATGGTTTTAACCTCTGCTTGAAGTTCATGAATAGATCCTACTAGTTTCTTACTAACCTTTTTTCTATTTAAAATAGTTGTAATATTATATATACCAGTATTGGTGGAGGGAAGTTCAGAGGCTTTGGATTCGTGTTCTTCTTTTAAGGATTGCCTAAACTGATCAAGATATTTTTTCTATATATAAGGATTATTAATATGATGGATAACATTTAGGATCATGCTTTGTTCCTTAGTGAGTATATTGACTTGTTTTGGTTCAGACTCGGATTTTAATCCTATTTTAAAGGATGATGAGGTAGTTATAATCTCATAAACTTGAGGATTATTGATGCGGATGAGATGGCTTTGGCATTTTTAAAACGTTACGATGCACAACATTGCTTCCAAAGGGCATAACTTTTGCTATGGATTGAATTGAGTGGGCTATAACATATCAAATTGAAGTTGACTCACAGACCTACATTTGTCATTGGGTTTACTTATGATTGGCCCAAATTTAGACCCAAAATTAATCGTTTAGGCCTTCATTTTGGGCTTTGAAGTTTGAACTTCTTTTTTTATTTTTTATTTTCGAATTTTTCGTTGTTTTTTATTTTTTTCATTAGGGTTTTTGTTATCCCTATTCATTTGTGATGTCTTAGGGAATTAGACAGTTCTTGGATGATTTAATAATTAATTCCCAATTTTTCCAATATCGGTATTCTTAGGAATCAACGATTTTGATGCCTAATACTTGGTAATCTTAGGATTCAATAGGTTTTGGAAGATCATAGGCTGGAAATCGTGCGCGATTTAATAGTCTTGATATTTATCTGTTCTTATTTGCCAAGTGTCCAAGGGGGCTGTCACAAATGCAAGATTGTATATGCCTTTACCTGTCCCTTCTCAGCCTTGGGTAGATATTAGCATGGACTGTGTGTTGGGGCTACCTCGTACACAGAGAGGTAACGATTTGATTTATATTGTGGTTGATCGTTTCTCTAAGATGGTGCACTTTATTCCTTGCAAGAAAACTACTGATACTATTAATGTTGTACAATTAATTTTTTGTGAGATATACTGTTTGCATGGGTTGCCTGTTTCCATTTTTTCTTGATCGTAATACTAGATTTCTTAGTCATTTCTAGCGCAGCCTATGGAAGATGGTTAATACACAGTTTAATTTTAGTAGTGCTTACCACCCACAGACGGATGGGCAGACTGAAGTTGTTAATAGGTCTCTTGGTAATCTGTTACGGTGTTTGGCTGGTAAACATGTCAAGAGTTAGGATCAGAAGTTATGCCAGGCCGAATTTGCACATAACCATGCTGTGAACTGCAGTTCTGGGTTCAGTCCATTTCAGGTTGTGTATTCAGCACAGGCTCGGGGTCCATTGGATTTGATGGAATTACCAGGTCAGTCTAAGGTACATAGAAAGGCGTCTAATTTTGTCATTGGGTTGCAGGATGTTCATAAGGCAGTGGCTGAAAAACTACCTCAGTCCAATGCTAAGTATAAGCAGGATGAGGATCAGAAACGTCGATATGTAGAGTTTGCTGTAGGTGATTTTATGTGAGTAGTTCTTACTAAAGACCATTTTTCAGTAGGGGAGTATAATAAATTGTCAGCGAAAAAGATTGGGCCAGTAGAGATTATGGAGAAGATCAATCCCAACGCTTATCACCTTAGATTGCCTAGTCATATACGTACTGCTTATGTTTTTAATATGAACATCTAATTCCTTTCTATGGGGACTCTTCTGATGATGAGATGGATATTAATTCGAGGTCGAATATTTCCTATCCTGGGGAGAATGATGCGGATGAGATGGCTTTGGTGTTTTTAGAACATTACGATGCGCAGCGTTGCTTCTAAAAGCCATAACTTTTGCTGTGGATTGAATTACGTAGGCCATAATATATCAAATTGAAGCTGACTCAGAGACCTACATTTGTAATTAAGTTTACCTATGACTGGCCCAAAATCAGGCCCAAAATCAATCATTTAATCCTTCATTTTGGGCTTTGAAGTTTGAACTTCTTTTTTTATTTTTTATTTTTGGGTTTTTCGTTGTTTTTT
This sequence comes from Macaranga tanarius, assembly GCA_949673435.1. Lineage (NCBI taxonomy): Eukaryota > Viridiplantae > Streptophyta > Magnoliopsida > Malpighiales > Euphorbiaceae > Macaranga > Macaranga tanarius. The sequence continues at coordinate 22,602 of CATIWO010069706.1, read as the reverse complement.
TTTCATTAGGGTTTTTGTTATCCCTATTTATTTGTGATGTTTTAGGGAATTAAACAGTTCTTGGATGATTTAATAATTAATTCCCGATTTTTCCAATATCGGCATTCTTAGGAATCAACGATTTTGATGCCTAATACCTGGTAATCTTAGGATTCAACAGGTTTTGGAAGATCATAGGCTGGAAATCATGCGTAATTCAATAGTCTTGATATTTATCTGTTCTTATTTACCTTCCACTACATCAGTTTGGTATCAGAAATGAACTTGATCCTTATTGAGAATGGTAGGACGATGAAACCAGAGGTAACAGCGAGTGGAGAACGTCTATGAGTGTGATGATGATGCTCAATTAGAATACCAGATTGGTCAGATCGTGGACCAACGGATGGAGCATATAATGGAACAGTTGACGGCAAGGATGGCTGCCATGCTTGAGAATCAAAACAGGCAGGGCCAATGAAATCCGAACAGATAGGGGGACTGGATGGGAGATGCAGATAGAGGTGAAGATGATAAATTTTATGAGGGCTTTCCATAAGAGCAGGGCAGGCGACAAAGAGCTCCAGCAGAGGATGATAGGAGGCGATGGGAGACTGGTATGCGGACTGAAATACCAGAGTTCCATGGCTATTTATAAGCTGATGAGTTTCTCAATTGGTTGGACACTGTTGAGGAGATCCTAGAGTTTAAAGGGGTGCTAAAAGATAAAAAGGTGCCTTTGGTGGCTACTAGGCTGCATGGACGAGCTACGAACATAGTGGCAGCAATTAAAACTCATGCGTACCAGGTTGGGTAAACCAAAGATCTCATCTTTGGAGAAGATGAAGAAGCACATGCGGGCCACATTCCTACCATACAATTATCAATGAATTTTATACCAGCGGCTGCAGAATTTGAAATAAGGAGCGAGGTCTGTAGATGATTACACAACAGAATTTTATCAATTGGTGGCCAGAAATAAAGTCCAAGAGACAGAGGAACAGTTGGTGGCGCGATACATTGGTGGAATGAGAGTTCAGCTTCAGGATACTTTGAATTTATTTGACCCTGTATTAGTGTCAAAAGCGCACCAAAGAGCCTTAATGGTAGAGAAATAGTCCCGATGAACTAGTGGTGGTGGCGGCGGCTGCTTTAGCACAGGCAGTAATACTAACGCTGGTGGTGATAGCAAGGCTGTGGGAAATCAATTTGGCAATAATTACCGGTTCAACGAGGGAAATTTTGGGACAGGTGCAGGTGCTACCAGTAGTACCATGAAGTGTTTTGCTTGTGGGGAACCCGGACATAGACAGTCTAAATGTAAAAAGGCTGGCAAAAGGGCCCTATTTACTGAGACCGATGATGGTGAGGATGCTGATGCAGTAATCAAAGAGCAGCCAGAATTTGATGGAGAGCATTCTAATGACAAGGAAATTCTTACAGGTGATGTAGGGACTGCCCTGGTTATTAGAAGATCCTGTTTGACACCTAAAGCAATTATAGAAGATAATTGGCTCAGAAGTAATATATTCCAGTCTACCTGTACTATATTGGGCAAGGTTTGTCGTTTTGTGATTGATGCGAAAAGCTGTGAAAATATCATCTCAAAGGAGGTGGTGCAGAAGCTGAATATTAGGACTGACAAGCATCCTAAACCTTATAAACTTGCATGGCTTAAAAATGGTGTTGAGGTAACAGTCTCTAAACGTGCTCTTGTATCCTTTTCTATTAGTGCTAAGTATAAAGATGAGGTTTGGTGTGACGTGGTTGCCATGGATGCATGCCATTTGTTATTGGGGAGGCCGTGGCAGTATGACAGGAAGGTCCTGTATGATGGATGTTCTAATACCTACAGGTTTATGGTTGATGGAGTTAAGGTTGTTTTGCTGCCTACCAAACCAGTAGAAAAATCCTTAGCTGCAGGAACTAGCATAAATTTATTATCCTTAGCTCAGTTTGAGGTGGAGTTGCAAGGGTCTGAGACAGGCTTTGTGCTGATTGGGAAAGAGGTTCTGGATTCTGCTGTAGTGCCTGAGGCAGTGGTTCCTCTCTTGGCAGAATTTGATAGTATATTTCCAGATGACCTGTCTGAAGGCTTACTACCTTTACGAGACATCCAGCATCATATTAACTTGGTTCTAGGAGTAGTTATACCTAATAGGCCCCATTACAGGATGAGTCCTAGAGAGCATGAGGAGTTGTGCCGACAGGTGGAGGAGTTACTGGCCAAGGGGCACATCCGAGAGAGCTTGAACCCATGTGCAGTACCAGCTTTGCTAACGCCCAAGAAGGATGGTTTGTGGCATATGTGTGTCGATAGTCGGGCCATCAATAAGATCACAGTCAGGTATAGATTCCCTATTCCTCGTTTGGATGATTTATTATATCAGCTTAGTGGGGCTAGTGTGTTTACTAAGCTTGATTTAAAGAGTGGGTACTACCAGATTAGAGTTAGGCCTGGGGATGAATGGAAGATAGCCTTTAAAACACGTGAGGGGCTGTATGAGTGGTTGGTGATGCCCTTCAGGTTGTCTAACGCCCCTAGCACGTTTATGCGGGTGATGTATCAGCTGTTATGACCTTTTATTGGCAGATTTATGGTAGTATATTTTGATGTATTCTGATTTATAGTGCTACTCATGATGAGCATCTACAACATATAAGGGAAGTCTAAGGTGTTAAGGAGAGAGCAGTTCTATGCAGCCCAAAAGAAGTGTGTGTTCATGACTCCAAAGGTGTTGTTTTTAGGGTATGTGATTTCAGGAGATGGGTTATAGGTGGATGAGGCTAAGGTTGAGGCAGTGAGACATTGGCCACGACCTCAAACAATTACTGAGGTTCGAAGTTTCCATGGGCTTGCTTCCTTTTACAAGCATTTCATCTCTCATTTCAGTAGCATTATGGAACCGATCATGGATTGTATGAAGGGGAATAAATGGACATGGATAGATGAGGCAGAGGCAGTATTTCAATTGATTAAGGAACACCTTACTACAGCACCCATTTTAGTGCTGCCAAATTTTGAGGAACAATTTGAGTTATATACTGATGCTTCAAAGGTTGGCGTTGGGGCAGTTCTGAGTCAAAATAATAGGCCTGTTGCATATTTTAGTCAGAAGCTATCAGGTTCAAAAATCAGATACAGCACATACGATGTTGAGTTTTATGCTATTGTGCAGGCTGTGAAATATTAGAGACATTACCTATTTCACAGGGAATTCATATTGTTTACAGATCATGATTCCTTACGGCATTTGTATAGACAGGATAAGATATCCCCAAGGCATGCGAGATGGGTTGCATGCCTAGAGAAGTTCACCTATGTAGTGAAGCATAAAGCAGGAGTAACTAATCGGGTGGCAGATGCTTTGAGCCGTAGGAGTAGTCTGTTGGTTACTATGCATGTTGAGGTACCTGGTTTTGATTCCTTTCGTGATTTGCTTTATTCTAATCCCTACTTCTCTAGAATTATTCAAGATGTGCAGGATGGGAAAAAATTAAATTTCTTGCTGCATGATGGATTTCTGTTTAGAGGCAACCAGCTTTGTATTCCAGATTGTAGTTTACGGTTGTAAATTATTCGAGAGCTTCATGGTGAAGGTCATGTGGACAGAGATCGGACATTGCAGTTGGTGCAGTCCTCTTATTTCTGGCCTAGTTTATGCAAGGAGGTGGAAAGATATGTGCAGAGATGCAGGATTTGCCAAGTGTCCAAGGGGGCTGCCACAAACGCAGGATTGTATATGCCGTTACCTGTCCCTTCTTAGCCTTGGGCAGATATCAGCATGGACTTTGTGTTGGGGCTGCCTCGTACATAGAGAGGTAACAATTCGATTTATATTATGGTTGATCATTTCTCTAAGATGGTGCACTTTATTCCTTGCAAGAAAACTACTGATGCTGTTAATATTGCACAATTATTTTTTCGTGAGATATATCGTTTGCATGGGTTGCCTGTTTCCATTGTTTCTGACCGTGATACTAGATTTCTTAGTCATTTCTGGCACAGCCTATGGAAGATGGTTAATACACAGCTTAATTTTAGTAGTGCTTGCCACCCACAGACGGATGGGCAAACTGAAGTTGTTAACAAGTCTCTTGGTAATCTGTTACGGTATTTGGTTAGTGAACATGTCAAGAGTTAAGATCAGAAGTTGTGCCAGGCCGAATTTGCATATAACCATACTGTGAACAGCAGTTCTGGGTTCAGTCCATTTCAGGTTATGTATTCAGCACAGCCTTGGGGTCCATTGGATTTGATGGCATTACCAGGTCGGTCTAAGGTATATTGAAAGGTGTTTGATTTTATCATTGGGTTGCAGGATGTTCATAAGGCAGTGGCTGAAAAGCTATCTCAGTCCAATGCTAAGTATAAGTAGGATGCTGATCAGAAACATCGACATGTAGAGTTTGCTGTGGGTGATTTTATATGGGTAGTTCTTACTAAAAACCGTTTTCCAGTAGGGGAGTATAATAAATTATCAGCAAAGAAGATTGGGCGAGTAGAGATTGTGGAGAAGATCAATCCCAACGCTTATCACCTTAGATTGCCTAGTCATGTACGTACTACTAATGTTTTTAATGTAAAACATCTAATTCCTTTCTGTGGGGACTCTTTTGATGATGAGATGGCTTTCAATTCGAGGTTAAATTTTTCCTGTCCTGGGGAGAATGATGCGGATGAGATGGCTTTAGCGTTTTTGGAACGTTACGATGCGTAGTGTTGCTTCTAAAGGGCATAACTTTTGTTGTGGATTGGATTATGTGGGCCATAATATATCAAACTGAAGCTGACTCAGAGACCTACATTTATTATTAGGTTTACCTATGACCAACCTAAATTCAGGCCCAAAATCAATTGTTTAGGCCTTCATTTTGGGCTTTAAATTTTGAACTTCTTTTTTTATTTTTTTATTTTTTATTTTTGGGTTTTTTGTTTTTTTTTCATTAGGGTTTTTATTTTCCCTAATTATTTATGATGTTTTAGGGAATTAGACAGTTCTTGGATGATTTAATAATTAATTCCTAATTTTTCCAATATCGGCATTCGTAGGAATCAATGATTTTGATGCTGAATACCTGGTAATCTTAGGATTCAACAGGTTTTGGAAGATCATAGGCTAAAAATCATGCGTGATTCAACAGTCTTGATATTATCTATTCTTATTTACCTTCCCATACGTCAATTTAGTATCAGAGATGAACTTGATCCTTATTGATAATAGTGGGACGACGAAACCAGAGGCAACAATGAGTGGAGGACATCTATGATCATGATGATGATGCTCAATTATTATACCAGATTGGTCAGATCGTGGACCAATGGATGGAGCATATGATTTAACAGTTGAAGGCAAGGATGGCTGCCATGCTTGAGAATCAAAATAGGCAGGGCCAACGAAATTCGAACAGACAAGGGGACTGGATGGGAGATGTAAATAGAGGTGAAGATGATGAGTTTTATGAGGGCTTTCCATAAGAGCGGGGTAGGCAATAAAGAGCTCCAGGGGAGGATGAAAGGAGGTGATGAAAGACTGGTATACGAACTAAAATACCAGAGTTCCATGGCTATTTGCAAGCTGATGATTTTCTCAATTGGTTGGCCACTGTTGAGGATATTCTAGAGTTTAAAGGGGTGCCGAAAGATAAAAGGGTGCCTTTGGTGGCTACTAGGCTGCGTGGATGAGCTACGGCATAGTGGCAACAATCAAAACTCATGCATACCAGGTTAGGTATACCAAAGATCTCATCTTGGGAGAAGATGAAGAAGCACCTACGGGCTACATTCCTACCATACAATTATTAACAAATTCTGTACCAGCGGCTGTAGAATTTGAAGCAAGGGGAGAGGTCAGTAGATGATTACACAACAGAATTTTATCAATTGGTGGCCAGAAATAAAGTCCAAAAGATAGAGGAACAGTTGGTGGCGTGATACATTGGTGGAATGAAAGTTCAGCTTCAAGATACTTTGAACTTATTTGACCCTGTATCAGTGTCAGAAGCACACCAAAGAGCCTTAATGGTGGAGAAATAGTCCCGATAAACCAATGGTGGTGGCGACAGCTTTAGCGCGGGCAGCAATACTAACGCTGGTGGTGACAACAAGGCTGTGGGAAATCAATTTAGCAATAGTAACCGATTCGGTAAGGGAAATTTTGGGACATGTGCAGGTGCTACCAGTAGTACCATAAAGTGTTTTGCTTATGGGGAACCCGGATATAGACAGTCTGAATATGAAAAAGCTAGCAAAAGGGCCCTGTTTACTGAGACCGATGATGGTGAGGATGCTGATACAGTAATCAAAGAGCAGCCAGAATTTGATGGAGAGCAGTCTGATGATAAGGAAATTCTTACAGGTGATGTAGGTGCTGCCCTGGTTGTTAGAAGATTCTGTTTGACACCTAAAGCAATGACAGAAGATAACTGGCTCAGAAGTAATATCTTCCAGTCTACCTGTATTATATTGGGTAAGGTCTGTCATTTTATGATTGCTACGGGAAGCTGCACAAATATCATCTCAGAGGAGGCAGTGCAGAAGCTGAATATTAGGATTCACAAATATCCCAAACCTTATAAGCTTGCCTGGCTTAAAAAGGGTGGTGAGGTAACAGTCTCTAAATGTGCTCTTGTGTGAGGTTTGGTGAGACGTGGTTGCCATAGATGCATGCCATTTGTTGTTGGGGAGGCCGTGGCAGTATGACAGGAAGGTCCTACAGGATGGACGTTCTAATACCTACAGGTTTATGGTTGATGGAGTTAAGATTATTTTGCTGCCTACCAAACTAGCAGAAAAATCCTTAGCTGCAGGAACTAGCACAAATTTATTATCCTTAGCTCAATTCGAGGCGGAGTTGCAAGGGTCTGAGACAGTCTTTATGCTAATTGGGAAAGAGGTTCTAGATTCTGCTGTAGTGCATGAGGCAGTGGTTCCTCTCTTGGAAAAATTTGATAGTGTATTTTTGGATGACCTGCCTGAAGGCTTACCACCTTTATGAGATATCCAGCATTATATTGACTTGGTTCCAGGAGCAGTTCTGCCTAATAGGCCCCATTATAGGATGAGTCCTAGAGAGCATGAGGAGTTACGCCGACAGGTGGAGGAGTTACGCCGACAGGTGGAGGAGTTACTGGCCAAGGGGCACATACGAGAGAGCATGAACCCATGTACAGTACCATATTTGCTAATGCCCAAGAAGGATGGTTTGTGGCGTATGTGTGTCGATAGCCGGGCCATCAATAAGATCACAGTCAGGTATAGATTCCCTATTCCTCATTTCGATGATTTATTATATCAGCTTAGTGGGACTAGTGTGTTTACTAAAGCTTGATTTAAAGAGTGGGTACTACCAGATTAGAGTTAGGCCTGGGGATGAATAGAAGACAGCCTTCAAAATATGTGAGGGGTTGTATGAGTGGTTGGTGATGCCCTTCGGGTTGTCTAACACCCCTAACACGTTTATGCGGGTGAGGAATCAGCTGTTACGACCTTTTATTAGTAGATTTATGGTAGTATATTTTGATGATATTCTGATTTATAGTGCTACTCATGATGAGCATCTGCAATATGTAAGGGAAGTCTTAGGGGTGTTAAGGAGAGAGCAGTTCTATGCAGCCCAAAAGAAGTATGTGTTCATGACTCCAAAGGTATTGTTTTTATCATATATGATTTCAGAGGATGGGTTACAGGTGGATGAGGCTAAGGAGGTTCAGGCAGTGAGACATTGGCCACGACCTCAAACAATTTCTAAGGTTCGAAGTTTCCATGGGCTTGCTTCCTTTTACAGGCGTTTCATCTCTCATTTCAGTAGCATCATGGCACCGATCACGGATTATATGAAGGGGAATAAACGGACATGGACAGATGAGGCAGAGGCAGCGTTTCAATTGATTAAGGAACACCTTACTACAACACCCATTTTAGTGTTGCTAGATTTTGAGCAATAATTTGAGTTATATATTGATGCTTCAAAGTTGGCGTTAGGGCAGTTCTGAGTCGAAATAATAGGCCTGTTGCATATTTTAATAAGAAGCTGTCAGGTTGAAAAATCAGATACAGCACATACGAATATTGAGTTTTATGCTGTTGTGCAGGCTGTGAAACATTGGCGACATTACCTATTTCACAGGGAATTCATACTATTTATAGATCACAATTCCTTACAGCATTTGCATAGACAGGATAAGATATTCCCAAGGCAAGCGAGATGGGTTGCGTACCTAGAGAAGTTCACCTATGTAGTAAAGCATAAGGCAGGAGTAACTATTCGGGTGGCAGATGCTTTGAGCCGTAGGAGTAGTCTGCTGGTTACTTTACGTGTTGAGGTACCTGGTTTTGATTCCTTTCGTGATTTGCTTGATTCTGATCCTTACTTCCCTAGGATTATTCAAGATGTGTAGGATAGGAAGAAATCAGATTTCTTGTTGCATGATGGATTTTTGTTTAGAGGTAACCAGCTTTGTATTCCAGATTATAGTTTACGGTTGTAAATTATTCAAGAGCTTCATGGTAAAGGTCATATGGGCAGAGATCGGACATTACAGTTGGTGCAGTCCTCTTATTTCTAGCCTAGTTTACGCAAGGAGGTGGAAAGATATGTGTAGAGATACAGGATTTACCAAGTGTCCAAGGGGGCTGCCACAAATGCAGGATTGTATATGCCTTTACCTGTCCCTTCTCAGCCTTGGGCAGATATTAGCATCGACTTTGTGTTGGGGCTACCTCGTACATAGAGAGGTAACGATTTGATTTATGTTGTGGTTGATCATTTCTCTAAGATGGTGCACTTTATTCCTTGCAAGAAAACTACTGATGCTGTTAATGTTGCACAATTATTTTTTTTTTGAGATATACCATTTGCATGGGTTACCAGTTTCCATTATTTCTGACCTTGATACTAGATTTTTTAGTCATTTCTGGCGCAGTCTATGGAAGATGGTTAATACACAGCTTAATTTCAGTAGTGCTTACCACCCACATATGGATGGGCAAACTGAAGTTGTTAACAGGTCTCTTGGTAATCTGTTACGGTGTTTGGTTGGTGAACATGTTAAGAGTTGGGATCAGAAGTTGTGCCAGGCCGAATTTGCACATAACCATACTGTGAACTGCAGTTCTGGGTTCAGTCCATTTTAGGTTATGTATTCAGCATAGTCTCAGGGTCCATTGGATTTGATGGCATTACCAGGTCGGTCTAAGGTACATGGAAAGGCATCTAATTTTATCATTGGGTTGCAGGATGTTCATAAGGCAGTGGCTGAAAAACTATCTCAGTCCAATGCTAAGTATAAGCAGGATGCTGATCAGAAATGTTGACATGTAGAGTTTACTGTGGGTGATTTTATGTGGGCAGTTCTTACTAAGGACCATTTTCCAGTAGGGGAGTATAACAAATTGTCAGTAAAAAAGATTGGGCCAGTAGAGATTGTGGATAAGATCAATCTCAACACTTATCGCCTTAGATTGCTTAGTCATGTGCGTACTGCTAATGTTTTTAATGTGAAACATCTAATTCCTTTCTGCGGGGACTCTTCTGATGATGAGATGGCTTTCAATTCAAGGTCGAATTTTTCCTGTCCTAGGGAGAATGATGCGGATGAGATGGCTTTGGCATTTTTGAAACGTTACAATGCGCAGCGTTGCTTCTAAAAGGCATAACTTTTGCTGTGGATTGAATTACATGGGCCATAATATATCAAATTAAAGCTAACTTAGAGACCTACATTCACATTTAGGTTTTCCTATCACCGGCCTAAATTCAGGCCCAAAATCAATCTTTTAAGCCTTCATTTTGGGCTTTAAAGTTTGAACTTCTTTTTTTATTTTTTATTTTTTATTTTTGGGTTTTTCGTTGTTTTTTGTTTTTTCATTAGGGTTTTTGTTATCCCTATTTATTTGTGATGTTTTAGGGAATTAGACAGTTCTTGGATAATTTAATAATTAATTTCCAATTTTTCCAATATCAGCATTCGTAGGAATCAATGATTTTGATGCCGAATACCTGGTAATCTTAGAATTCAACAGGTTTTAGAAGATCATAGGCTAAAAATCGTGCGCGATTCAACAGTCCTGATATTTATCTATTGTTATTTGCCTTCCCCTACGTCAGTTTAGTATCAGAAACGAACTTGATCCTTGTTGATAATGGTGGGATGATGAAACCAGAGGCAACAGCGAGTGGAGGACATCTATGAGCATGATGATGATGCTTAATTAGAACATCAGATTGGTCAGATTATGGACCAACGGATGGAGCATATGATGGAACAATTGACGGCAAGGATGGATGCCATACTTGAGAATCAAAACAGGTAGGGCCAACAAAATCCGAACAGATAGGAGGACTGGATGGGAGATGCAGATGGAGGCGAAGATGACGAGTTTTATGAGGGCTTTCCGTAAGAGCAGGGCAGGCGATAAAGAGCTCCAGCAGAGGATGATAGAAGGTGATGGGAGACTGGTATGCAGACTGAAATACCAAAGTTCCATGGTTGTTTGCAAGCTGACAAGTTTCTTGATTGGTTGGCCACTGTTGAGGAGATCCTAGAGTTTAAAGGGGTGCCAGAAGATAAAAGGGTACTTTTGATGGCTACTAGGCTGTGTGAACGAGCTACGGCATAGTGGCAGCAATCAAAATTCATGCGTACTAGGTTGGGTAAACCAAAGATCTCATCTTGGGAGAAGATGAAGAAGCACCTGCGGGCTACATTCCTACCATACAATTATCAACAAATTCTGTACCAGCGGCTGTAGAATTTAAAACAAGGGGCGAGGTCGGTAGATGATTACATAACAGAATTTTATCAATTGGTGGCCAGAAATAAAGTCCAAGAGACAAAGGAACAGTTGGTGGCACGATACATTGGTGGAATGAGAGTTCAGCTTTAGGATACTTTAAACTTATTTAACCCTGTATCAGTGTCAGAAGCGCACCAGAGAGCCTTAATGGAGGAGAAACAGTCCTAACGAACCAGTGGTGGTGGTGGCGGCTTTAGCGCGAGCAGCAATACTAACGCTGGTGGTGACAGCAAGGCTGTGGGAAATCAGTTTGGCAATAGTAACCAATTCGACAAGGGAAATTTTAGGACAGGTGCAGGTGCTACCAGTAGTACCATGAAGTATTTTGCTTATGGGGAGCCCAGACATAGACAGTCTGAATGTAAAAAAGCTGGCAAAAGGGCCCTGTTTACTGCGATCGATGATGGTGAGGATGCTGATGTAGTAATCAAAGAGCAACCAGAATTTGATGGAGAGTAGTCTGATGATGAGGAAATTCTTACAAGTGATATAGGGGCTGCCCTGGTTGTTAGAAGATCCTGTTTGACACCTAAAGTAATGACAAAAGATGACTGGCTTAGAAGTAATATCTTCCGGTCTACCTGTACTATATTGGGTAAGGTCTGTCATTTTATGATTGATGCGAGAATCTGTGAAAATATTATCTCAGAGGAGGTAGTGCAGTAGCTGAATATTAGGACTGACAAGCATCCCAAACCTTACAAGCTTGCCTGGCTTAAAAAGGGTGGTGAGGTAACAGTCTCTAAACATGCTCTTGTGTCCTTTTCTATTAGTACTAAGTACAAGGATGAGGTTTGGTGTGACGTGGTTGCCATGGATGTATGCCATTTATTGTTGGGGAGGCCATGGAAGTATGACATGAAGGTCCTGCATGATGGACGTTCTAATACCTACAGGTTTGTGGTTGATGGAGTTAAAGTTATTTTACTGCCTACCAAACCAACAGAAAAATCCTTAGCTGCAGGAACTAGTATAAATTTATTGTCCTTAGCTCAGTTTGAGGCTGAGTTGTAAGGGTCTGAGACAGTCTTTGTGCTGATTGGGAAAGAGATTCTAGATTCTGCTGTAGTGCCTGAGGCTGTGGTTCCTCTCTTAGAAGAATTTGATAGTGTATTTCCGGATGACCTGCCTGAAGGCTTACCACCTTTACGAGACATCCAGCATCATATTGACTTGGTTCCATGAGCAGTTCTGCCTAATAGGCCCCATTACAGGATGAGTCCTAGAGAGCATGAGGAGTTGCGCCGACATGTGGAGGAGTTACTGGCCAAGGGGCACATCCGAGAGAGCATGAGCCCATGTGCAATACCAGCTTTGCTAATGCCCAAGAAGGTTGGTTCGTGGTGTATGTGTGTCGATAGCCAGGCCATCAATAAGATCACAGTCAGGTATAGATTCCCTATTCCTCGTTTGGATGACTTATTAGATTAGCTTAGTGGGGCTGGTGTGTTTACTAAGCTTGATTTAAAGAGTGGGTACTACCAGATTAGAGTTAGGCCTGGGGATGAATGGAAGATAGCCTTCAAAACACGTGAGGGGCTGTATAAATGGTTGGTGATGCCCTTCGGGATGTCTAATGCCCCTAGCACGTTTATGCAGGTGATGAATCAGTTGTTACGACCTTTTATTGGCAGATTTATGGTAGTACATTTTGATGATATTCTAATTTATAGTGCTACTCATGATGAGTATCTGCAACATATAAGGGAAGTTTTAGGGGCGTTAAGGAGAGAGCAGTTCTTTGCAGCCCAAAACAAGTGTGTGTTCATGACTCCAAAGGTGTTGTTTTTGGGGTATGTGATTTCAGGGGATGGGTTATAGGTGGATGAGGCTAAGGTTGAGGCAATGAGACATTGGCCACGACCTCAAACAATTACTGAGGTTTGAAATTTCCATGGGCTTGCTTCCTTTTACAGGCGTTTTATCTCTCATTCCAGTAGCATCATGGCACTGATCACGGATTGCATGAAGGGGAATAAACTGACATGGACAGATGAGGTAGGGGCAGTATTTCAATTAATTAAGGAACGCCTTACTACAACACCCATTTTAGTACTGCCAGATTTTACGCAACAATTTGAGTTACATACTGATGCTTCGAAGGTTGGCGTTGGGGCAGTTCTGAGTCAAAATAATAGGCCTGTTGCATATTTTAGTGAGAAGCTGTCAGGTTTAAAAATTAGATACAGCACATGCGATGTTGAGTTTTATGCTGTTGTGCAGGCTGTGAAACATTGGCGACATTACCTGCTTCATAGGGAATTCTTATTGTTTACAGATCATGATTCTTTATGTCATTTGTATAAATAGGATAAGATATCCCCAAGGTATGCGAGATGGGTTGCGTACCTAGAGAAGTTCACCTATGTAGTGAAGCATAAGGCAGGAGTAGTCTACTGGTTACTATGCGTATTGAGGTACCTGGTTTTGATTCCTTTCGTGATTTACTTGATTCTGATCCCTACTTCTCTAGGATTATTCAAAATGTGCAGGATGGGAAGAAATCAGATTTCTTGTTGCATTATGGATTTCTGTTTAGAAGCAACCAGCTTTGTATTCCAGATTGTAGTTTACGGTTGTAAATTATTCGAGAGCTCTATAGTGAAGGTCATGTGGGCAGAGATAAGACATTGCAGTTGGTGCAGTCCTCTTATTTTTTGCCTAGTTTATGCAAGGAGGTGGAAAGATATTTGCAGAGATGGAGGATTTGCCAAGTGTCTAAGGGGGCTGCCACAAACGCAGGATTGTATATGCCTTTACCTATCCCTTCTCAGCCTTGGGCAGATATCAGCATGGACTTTGTGTTGGGCTGCCTCATACACAGAGAGGTATCGATTCAATTTATGTTGTGGTTGATCGTTTCTCTAAGATGGTGCACTTTATTCCTTGGAAGAAAACTACTGATGCTGTTAATGTTACACAATTATTTTTTAGTGAGATATACCGTTTGTATGGGTTGCCTATTTCCATTGTTTCTGACTATGATACTAGATTTTTTAGTCATTTCTGGCGCAGCCTATGGAAGATGGTTAATATACAGCTTAATTTCAGCAGTTCTTACCACCCACAGACGGATGGGTAGACTGAAGTTGTTAACAGGTCTCTTGGCAATCTGTTACGGTGTTTTGTTGGTGAATATGTTAAGAGTTGGGATCAGAAGTTGTGCCAGGCCAAATTTGCACATAACCATACTGTGAATCGCAGTTCTGGGTTCAGTCCATTTCAGGTTATGTATTCAGAACAGCCTCGGGGTCCATTGGATTTGATGGCATAACCAGGTCAGTCTAAGGTACATGAAAAGGCGTCTGATTTTGTCATTGGGTTGCAGGATGTTCATAAGGTAGTGGCTGAAAAGCTATCTCAGTCCAATGCTAAGTATAAGTAAAATGCGGATCAGAAACGTCGATATGTAGAGTTTGCTGTGGGTGATTTTGTGTGGGCAGTTCTTACTAAGGACCGTTTTCCAGTAGGGGAGTATAAAAAATTGTCAGCAAAGAAGATTGGGCCAGTAGAGAATGTGGAAAAGATCAATCCCAACATTTATCGCCTTAGATTGCCTAGTTATATGCGTACTGCTGATGTTTTTAATGTGAAACATCTGATTCCTTTCTGTGGGGACTCTTCTGATGATGAGATGGCTTTCAATTCGAGGTTGAATTTTTCCTATCCTGGGGAGAATGATGCGGATGAGATGGCTTTGGCATTTTTGGAATGTTACAATGCGCAGTGTTGCTTCTAAAGAACATAACTTTTACTATGGATTGAATTACGTGGACCATAATATATCAAATTGAAGCTGACTCAGAGTTGGGTTTACCTATGACCGACTTAAATTCAGGCCCAAAATCAATCATTTAGGCCTTCATTTCGGGCTTTAAAGTTTGAACTTCTTTTTTCATTTTTTATTTTTGGGTTTTTCATTATTTTTTTTTTCATTCGAGTTTTTGTTATCCCTATTTATTTGTGATGCTTTAGGGAATTAGACAGTTCTTGGATGATTTAATAATTAATTCCCAATTTTTCCAATATCGGCATTCTTAGGAATCAACGATTTTGATGCCTAATACCTGGTAATCTTAGGATTCAACAGGTTTTGGAAGATCATAGGCTGGAAATCATGCGCGATTTAACAGTCTTGATATTTATCTGTTCTTATTTACCTTCCACTACGTTAGTTTGGTATCAGAGACAAATTTGATCCTTATTAACAATGGTGGGATGATGAAACCAGAGGCAATAATGAGTGGATGACGTCTATGAGCATGATGATGATGCTCAATTAGAATACCGGATTGGTCAGATCGTGGACCAACAGATGGAGCATATGATGGAACAATTGACGGCAAGGATGGCTGCCATGCTTAAGAATCAAAACAAGCAGGGCCAATGAAATCCGAATAGAATGGGGGACTGGATGGGTGATGCAGATGGAGGTGAAGATGATAAGTTTTATGAGGGCTTTCCGCAAGAGCGGGGCAGGCGACAAAGAGCTCCAGCGGAGGATGATAGGAGGCAATGGGAGACTGGTATGCGGACTAAAATACTAGAGTTCCATGGCTATTTGTAATCTGATGATTTTCTCAATTGGTTGGCCACTGTTAAGGAGAACCTAGAGTTTAAAGGGGTGCCAGAAGATAAAAGGGTGCCTTTGGTGGCTACTAGGCTGCGTGGACGAGCTACGGCATGGTGGCAGCAATCAAAACTCATGCGTACCAGGTTGGGTAAACCAAAAGATCTCATCTTGGGAGAAGATGAAGAAGCACCTGTGGGCTACATTCTTACCATACAATTATCAACGAATTTTGTACCAGCGGCTGCAGAATTTAAAGCGAGGGGCGAGGTTGGTAGATGATTACACAACAGAATTTTATTAATTGGTGGCCAAAAATAAAGTCCAAGAGACAGAGGAACAGTTGGTGGTGTGATACATTGGTGGAATGAGAGTTCAACTTCAGGATACTTTAAACTTATTTGACCCTGTATCAGTGTCAGAAGCGCACCAGAGAGCCTTAATGGTGGAGAAACAGTCCTGATGAACTAGTGGTGGTGGCGGGGGCTTTAGCGCAGGCAGTAATACTAACACTGATGGTGACAACAAGGCTGTGGGAAATCAGTTTGGCAATAGTAACCGGTTCGGCAAGGGAAATTTTGGGACAGGTACAGGTGCTACCAATAGTACCATGAAGTGTTTTACTTGTGGGGAACCCGAACATAGACAGTCTGAATGTAAAAAGGCTGGCAAAAGGGCCCTGTTTGCTGAGACTAATGATGGTGAGGATGCTGATGCAGTAATTAAGGAGCAGCCAGAATTTGATGAAGAGCAGTCTGATGATGAGGAAATTCTTACAAGTAATGTAGAGGCTGCCCTGGTTATTAGAAGATCTTGTTTGACATCTAAAGTAATGATAGAAGATGACTGGCTCAGAAGTTATATCTTCCAGTCTACCTGTACCATATTGGGCAAGGTCTATCATTTTATGATTGATGCTTGAAGCTATGAAAATATCATCTCAGAGGAGGTAGTGCAGAAGCTGAATATTAGGACTGACAAGCATCCCAAACCTTATAAGCTTGCCTGGCTTAAAAAGGGTGGTGAGGTAACAGTCTCTAAACGTGCTATTGTGTCCTTTTCTATTGGTGCTAAGTACAAGAATGAGGTTTGGTGTGACGTAGTTACCATGGATGCATGCCATTTATTGTTGGGGAGGCCATGGCAGTATGACAAGAAGGTCCTACATAATGGATGCTCTAATACCTACAGGGTTGTGGTTGATGGAGTTAAGGTTGTTTTACTGCCTACCAAACTAGTAGAAAAATCCTTAGCTATAGGAACTAGCATAAATTTATTGTCCTTAGCTCAGTTTGAGGTGGAGTTACAAGAGTCTGAGATAGTCTTTGTGCTGATTGGGAAAGAGATTCTGGATTCTGCTGTAGTGCCTGAGGCAGTGGTTCCTCTCTTGGCATAATTTGATAGTATATTTTTGGATGACCTGCCTGAAGGCTTACTACCTTTATGAGACATCCAGCATCATATTGACTTGGTTCCATGAGCAGTTCTGCCTAATAGGCCCCATTACAGGATGAGTCCTAGAGAGCATGAGGAGTTGCACCGACATGTGGAGGAGTTACTGGCCAAGGGGCACATCCGAGAGAGCATGAGCCCATGTACAGTACCAACTTTGCTAACGCCCGAGAAGGATGGTTTGTGGTGTATGTGTGTCGATAGCTGGGCCATTAATAAGATCACAATCAGGTATAAATTCCCTATTCCTCGTTTGGATAATTTATTAGATCAGCTTAGTAGGGCTAGTGTGTTTACTAAGCTTGATTTAAAGAGTGGGTACTACCAGATTAGAGTTAAGCCTGGGGATGAATAGAAGACAGCCTTCAAAACATGTGAGGGGCTGTATGAGTGGTTGGTGATGCCCTTCGGGTTGTCTAACGCCCCTAGCACGTTTATGAAAGTGATGAATCAGCTGTTACAACCTTTTATTGGTAGATTTATGGTAGTATATTTTGATGATATTCTGATTTATAGTGCTACTCATTATGAGCATCTGCATTATGTAATGGAAGTCTTAGGGGTGTTAAGGAGAGAACAGTTCTATGCAGCCCAAAAGAAGTGTGTGTTCATGACTCCAAAGGTGTTATTTTTAGGGTATGTTATTTCAGGGGATGGGTTATAGGTGGATGAGGCTAAGGTTGAGGCAGTGAGACATTGGCCACGACCTCAAACAATTACCGAGGTCCGAAGTTTCCATGGGCTTACTTCCTTTTACAGGCATTTCATCTCTCATTTTAGTAGCATCATGGCACCGATCACGGATTGCATGAAGGGGAATAAACTGACATGGACAGATGAGGCAGAGGCAACATATCAATTGATTAAGGAATGCCTTACTACAGCACCCATTTTAGTGCTGCCAGATTTTGCACAACAATTTGAGTTACATACTGATGCTTCGAAGGTTGGCGTTGGGTAGTTCTGAGTCAAAATAATAGGCATGTTGCATATTTTAGTAAGAAGCTGTCAGGTTCAAAAATCAGATACAGCACATACAATGTTGAGTTTTATGCTATTGTGCAGGCTGTGAAACATTAGTGACATTACCTGTTTCATAGGGAATTGATAATGTTTATAGATCATGATTCCTTACAGCATTTGTATAGTCAGGATAAGATATCCCCAAGGCATGCGAGATGGGTTACGTACCTAGAGAAGTTCACTTATATAGTGAAGCATAAGGGAGGAGTAACTAATCGGGTGGGAGATGCTTTGATCCGCAGGAGTAGTCTGCTGGTTACTATACGTGTTGAGGTACCTGGTTTTGATTCCTTTCATGATTTTCTTGACTCTGATCCCTACTTCTCTAGGATTATTCAAGATTTGCAGGATGGGAAGAAATTAGATTTCTTGTTGCATTATAGATTTCTGTTTAGAGGCAACCAGCTTTGTATTCTAAATTATAGTTTACGGTTGTAAATTATTCGAGAGCTCGGACATCACAGTTAGTGCAATCCTCTTATTTCTAGCCTAGTTTACGCAAGGAGGTGGAAAGATATGTGCAAAGATGCAGGATTTGCCAAGTGTCCAAGGGGGCTGCCACAAATGCAGGATTGTATATGCCTTTACCTGTCCCTTCTCAGTCTTGGGTAGATATCAGCATGGACTTTGTGTTAGGGCTGCCTCGTACACAGAGAGGTAACGATTCGATTTATGTTGTAGTTGATCGTTTCTCTAAGATGGTGCACTTTATTCCTTGTAAGAAAACTACTGATGTTGTTAATGTTGCACAATTATTTTTTTGTGAGATATACTATTTGCATGGGTTGCCTGTTTCCATTGTTTCTGACCATGACACTACATTTCTTAGTCATTTCTGGCGCAGCCTTTGTAAGATGGTTAATACACAACTTAATTTTAGTAGTGCTTATCACCCACAGATGGATGGGCAGACTGAAGTTATTAACAGGTCTCTTGGCAATCTGTTACAGTGTTTGGTTAGTGAACATGTTAAGAGTTGGGATCAGAAGTTGTGCCAGGCCAAATTTGCATATAACCATGCTGTGAACTGCAGTTCTGGGTTTAGTCCATTTCAGGTTGGGTATTCAGCACAGCCTCGGGGTCCATTGGATTTGATGGCATTACTAGGTCGGTCTAAGGTACATGGAAAGGTGTCTGATTTTGTCATTGGATTGCAGGATGTTCATAAGGCAGTGGCTAAAAAACTATCTCGGTCTAATGCTAAGTATAAGTAGGATGTGGATCAGAAACGTTGACATGTAGAGTTTGCTGTAGGTGATTTTATGTGGCCAGTTCTTACTAAGGACCATTTTCCAGTAGGAGAGTATAATAAATTGTCAGCAAAGAAGATTGGGCCAGTAGAGATTATGGAGAATATCAATCCCAACGCTTATCGCCTTAGATTGCCTAGTCATGTGCGTACTGCTGATGTTTTTAATGTGAAAGATCTGATTCCTTTCTAAGTGGACTCTTCTGATGATGAGATGGCTTTTAATTCGAGGTCAAATTTTTCCTGTCCTGGGGAGAATGATGCAGATGAGATGGCTTTGGCATTTTTGGAATGTTACGATGCGCAGTGTTACTTCTAAAGGGCATAACTTTTGCTGTGGATTGAATTACAAGGGCCATAATATATCAAATTGAAGCTGACTCAGAGACCTACATTTGTCATTGGGTTCACTAATGACCGGCCTAAATTCAGACCAAAAATAATCGTTTAGGCTTTCATTTTGGGCTTTGAAGTTTGAACTTCTTTTTTCATTTTTTATTTTTGGGTTTTTCATTGTTTTTTGTTTTTTTTATTGGGGTTTTTGTTATCCCTATTTATTTGTGATGTTTTAGGGAATTAGACAGTTCTTGGATGATTTAATAATTAATTCCCAATTTTTCTAATATCGACATTCTTAGGAATCAACGATTTTGATGCCTAATACCTGGTAATCTTAGGATTCAACAGGTTTTGGAAGATTATAGGCTAGAAATCGTGTGTGATTTAACAGTCTTGATATTTATTTGTTCTTATTTGCCTTCCGCTACATCAGTTTGGTATCATAGATGAACTTGATCTTTGTTGACAATGGTGGGATGATGAAACCAGAGGCAACAGCGAGTGGAGGATGTCTATAAGCATGATGATGATGCTCAATTAGAACACTGGATTAGTCAGATCATGGACCAACATATGGAGCATATAATGGAACAGTTGACGGCAAGGATGGCTGCCATGCTTGAGAATCAAAACAGGCAGGGCCAACAAAATCTGAACAGACATGGGGACTAGATGGGAGATGCAGATAGAGGCGAAGATGATGAGGTTTATGAGGGCTTTTCGCAAGAGCAGGGCAGGCGATAAAGAGCTCCAGTGGAGGATGGTAGGAGGTGATGGGAGACTGGTATGAGGAATGAAATACTAGAGTTCCATGGCCATTTACAAGCTGATGAGTTTTTCGATTGGTTGGCCACTGTTGAGGAGATCCTAGAGTTTAAAGGGGTGCTAGAAGATAAAAGGGTGCCTTTGGTGGCTACTAGGCTGCGTGGACAAGCTACGGCATGGTGGCTGCAATCAAAACTCATACGTACCAGGTTGGGTAAACCAAAGATCTCATCTTGGGAGAAGATGAAGAAGCACCTGCGGGCTACATTCTTACCATACAATTATCAATGAATTTTATACCAGTGGCTACAGAATTTGAAGCAAGGGGTGAGGTCGGTAGATGATTACACAACAGAATTTTATCAATTGGTGGCCAGAAATGAAGTCCAAGAGACAGAGGAACAGTTGGTGGCGTGATACATTGGTGGAATGAGAGTTCAGCTTCAGGATACTTTGAACTTATTTGACCCTGTATCAGTGTCAGAAGCACACCAGAGAGCCTTAATGGTGGAGAAATAGTCCCCGACGAACTAGTGCTGGTAGCGGCGGCTTTAGCGTGGGCAGCAATACTAATGCTGGTGGTGACAGCAAAACTGTGGGAAATCAGTTTGGCAATAGTAACCGGTTCGGCAAGGGAAATTTTAGGACAAGTGCAGGTGCTACCAGTAGTACCATGAAGTGTTTTGCTTGTGGGGAACCCGAACATAGACAGTCTGAATGTAAAAAGGCTGGAAAAAGGGCCCTGTTTGCTGAGACCGATGATGGTGAGGATGCTGATGCAGTAATCAAAGAGTAGCCAGAATTCGATGGAGAGCAGTCTGATGATGAGGAAATTCTTACAGGTGATGTAGGGGCTACCCTAGTTGTTAGAAGATCCTGTTTGACACCTAAAGCAATAACAAAAGATGACTGGCTCAGAAGTAATATCTTCTAGTCTACTTGTACCATATTGCGCAAGGTCTGTCATTTTGTGATTGATGCGGGAAGCTGTGAAAATATCATCTCAGAGGAGGCGGTGCAGAAGCTAAATATTAGGAATGATAAGCATCCCAAACCTTATAAGCTTGCCTGGCTTAAAAAGGATAGTAAGGTAACAGTCTCTAAACATGCTCTTTTGTCCTTTTCTATTGGTGCTAAGTACAAAGATGAGGTTTGGTGTGACGTGGTTGCCATAGATGCATGACATTTGTTGTTGGGGAGGCCAGATTTATTACAGCACCTATTTTAGTGCTGCCAGATTTTGCGCAACAATTTGAGTTACATACTGATGCTTCGAAGGTTGGTGTTAGGGCAGTTCTGAGTCAAAATAATAGGCATGTTGCATATTTTAGTGAGAAGCTATCAGGTTCAAAAATCAGATACAGCACATACGATGTTAAGTTTTATGTTGTTGTGCATGCTGTGAAACATTGGCTACATTACCTATTTCACAGGGAATTCATACTATTTACAGATCATGATTCCTTATGGTATTTGTATAGACAGGATAAGATATCCCCAGGGCATGCGAGATGGGTTGCGTACCTAGAGAAGTTCACCTATATAGTGAAGCATAAGGCAGGAGTAACTAATCGGGTGGCATATGCTTTGAGCCGTAGGAGTAGTCTGCTGGTTACTATGCATATTGAGGTACCTGGTTTTGATTCCTTTCATGATTTGTTTGATTCTGATCCCTACTTCTTTAGGATTATTTAAGATATACAGGATGGAAAGAAATCATATTTCTTGTTACATAATGGATTTCTGTTTAGACGCAACTAGCTTTGTATTCCAGATTGTAGTTTACGGTTGTAAATTATTCGAGAGCTTCATGGTGAAGGTCATGTGGGCAGAGATCGAACATTACAGTTAGTGCAATCCTCTTATTTCTAGCCTTGTTTACACAAGGAGATGGAAAGATATGTGCAGAGATGCAGGATTTGCCAAGTGTCCAAGGGGGCTACCACAAACGCAGGATTATATATGCCATTACCTGTCCCTTCACAGCCTTAGGCAGATATTAGCATGGACTTTGTATTGGGCTGCCTCGCGTACAGAGAGGTAACGATTCTATTTATGTCGTGGTAGATCGCTTCTCTAAGATGGTGAACTTTATTCCTTGCAAGAAAACTACTGATGCTATAAATGTGGCACAATTATTTTTTTGTGAGATATACCGTTTGCATGGGTTACCTGTTTCCATTATTTCTGACTGGGATACCAGGTTTCTTAGCCATTTTTGGCCCAACCTATGGAGGATGGTTAATACACAGCTTAATTTCAGTAGTGCCTACCATCCATAAACAGATGGGAAAACTGAAGTTGTTAACATGTCTCTTGGAAATCTATTATGGTGTTTGGTGGGTGAACATATTAAAAGTTGGGATCAGAAATTATGCCAGGCTAAATTTGCACATAACCATGCTGTGAATTGCAGTTCTGGGTTCA
>CATIWO010069689.1:0-11561 GCA_949673435.1 Macaranga tanarius | reverse complement strand
TCGCAGTATAAATTCACTGGCTGCGTATGACTTACTCCCAAGTCTTTTAAGATGTTTTTCAACCATGTGATCTCACAGCATGTAGTAGCCATAGAACGATACTCTGCTTCAGCACTTGAACGAGATACCGTTGTCTGTTTCATTATCTTCTAAGAAATTAGTGCTTGACCAAGCAAGATGCAAAAACCTGTAATTGACCTTCTCGTATCCTTGCAACGAGCCCAATCAGCATCACAAAATGCTCTTAATTGAAGAGAACCTGTAGATGGTAATAAAATACCTTGTCCAGGAGTATGTTTGATATACCTAAGGACTTTGTGTGCTGCCTCCAAGTGTGGTTGTCTAGGTTTGTCCATAAACTGACTCAACACATGAACAATATAAGTGAGGTGTGGTCTAGTTATGGTGAGATAAACTAACCTCCCTACTAATCTTCTGTAAGCTGATGCATCATTTAAAGGTTCTCCATCTGATTGCGTGAGTGAAAAATTTTGATCTACCGTAAAATGAGAAGGTTTAGCACCTAAGAACCCGACATCTTCTAAAATTTCCAAAGCATATTTTCATTATGATAAACTGATTCCTTGTCTTGACCTTGCAATCTCTATGCCGAGGAAATATTTAAGCTTTCCTAAGTCTTTAAGTTTGAATTTCTTGGATAATAAAAGTTTAGTTCCTTCTATATTTTGCAAATTATCTCCAGCCAATATCACATCATCAACATACACAAGTAATGCCAAAAAGGTACCTTACCGTTGTCAGACGAACAAAGAATAATCAAAAAGGGACTGGTGGAATCCCGTAGCTTTGAGTGCATTGGATAACTTTATAAACCACTATCGAGAGGCTTGTTTCAATCCGTATCGTGATTTATGAAGTTTACAAACACGAGTCTCCCCCTTTCATCCGAAACTAGGAGGCAAAGACATGTATACTTCTTCATCAAGCTCACCATTCAGAAATGCGTTATTAACATCTAACTGATGTAAATGCCAACCACACAATGCTGCCACACTAAGCAAGACACGAACTGTAACTAATTTAGCCACAGGTGCGAAAGTTTCCCTGTAATCAATGCCCTCAATTTGACTGTAACCCTTAGCCACCAATCATGCTTTGTATCTCTCCACCGTCCCATTAGCCTTTAATTTGATTTTGTATACCCATTTGCAGCTGATTGGTTGCTTATGAGATGGCAGTGTTACTAAACTCCAAGTCCCATTATTTTACAAAGTAGAAATTTCTTGTTGCATGGCTTTACACCATTTTGGATCTTGGACAGCCTGTGAATAACTAGCAGGTTCTTTATAGAGAGATAGTTTAGTAGCATATGTTTTATGAGCTTAGGAAAGTTTGGTATAAGATAAAGATCGGGATAGCGGATGAACAATACCTGAATGTTGAACCAAGCTTATGGATGACGTTGGTTCAGTCCTTGAAGGGAGGGCTATCTCGATATGAAAGTATTATAGATATCGTGGAGCTTTAATGGCGCGACTTCCATGCCGGGTGGTGTAAAAGCTAGTATATTTGTTATATTTGATGATGGTGGCGACATGTTTGGTGAAGAGATATTGGGAGAAGCAGGCCCATTGATAGTTATGTCAATGTTTGGTGGTTCATTAGTGTTGGTATGAGATGAGGACTCAGGAAAAGGGTCAAAATTAAGGTTTGAATATTGATTTGGAAACAAGAGTTCTGAATCTTTTTATGGTGCAGCGGAATCTTTAGAATTCTGGAAAGGAAAAATATTCTCAAAGAAAATGATATCTCTTGAGACTAGTACCTTTTTCTGAGTAATATCAAAAACACGATACCCTTTTTTCCCATAAGGATATCCAAGAAAAATGCAACGTGATGCTCGAGGATCAAATTTTGAACGGTTTTGGGCATGTGTGGAAACAAAACACAAACAACCAAATACTCGTAAATGTGAGTAGTTTAGAACTTTGTTAAATAGCTTTTCATATGGGGTTTTTCCTTGGAGGAGAGAAGTTGGTGTGCGGTTTATGAGATAGGCTGAAGTAAGGATGGCATCCCCCCAAAAATAATGAGGAAGACCAGCTTGAATAAAGAGGGCACATGCCATATTTAACAAGTGTCGGTGTTTCCATTCAGCGACACTATTTTGCTGTGGTGTATTGATGCAACTGGTTTGGTGAATGATGCCCTTTTGTGCATAGAAAGTTTCAAGTCTGAATTCTGGGCCATTGTCACTACGAATGATCTTTACTTTGGAATTGAATTGATTTTCATCCATGTTGACAAAATTTACCAAAAGATTTCCAGCATCTGATTTATGTTTCATAAGGTAAATCCATGTGCATCTAGTATAGTCATCAACGATAGTAAGAAAATATTTTGCACCTGAAATTGAAGTAACTTTGTAACCACCCTAAATGTCAACATGTATCAAATCAAAACTAGATTCAGTAGTGATGGAACTTGAAGGAAAAGGAAGTCTTGTTTGTTTTGCCAGAGGGTAAATTAAACACTTGTCTATATTACAAGCTTTATTTCGGAAACATAAAGAATTAAATAATGGAGATAGAGCTACTGTGCCAATATGAGTCACTTGTGCCATTGAACCATTTGGCAATTCCACGGTACGATTTTTGACAAGCTTCGAGTGTGTAAATAAGTTCTGATCATAAACTATGTGGTCTGTACACCCACTATCAAAGATCAAAGTATTTCTTTTTCCATTAAGGATAAGTGAAAAGGCTTTACCTGAAAGTTCATTATGAGTTGAGCAATTACTAACATGATTTGTAGAGGAGGTTTTGGTTCTCAACATTTCTAGTATTTGTTTGCAGTCGTGAATGGAAAGCTCATCTCTTTCTTTTCAATTAGATACGCAGCTTGATTTCCCTTCGAAATTGTTGCATTATCCTTAGTTGCTGCTTTCTTTTTGCTGCAAAATTCTACCGTGTGTCCTTTCCAACCACAAAAACTGCATTTGAGATGTGCACGACAATTTTTGGTGGTGTGATTTGTCTTGTTACACTTTGTGCACTTTTGCTCATCTTCAGTCTTGCGATTTGAATTCTTTACGGCAAAGACAACAGCTTCTGGTTGGTCTTGACTCTTTCTGATTGTCGCTTCTACTTGTTTCTCATGGCGGAGCACTAGGGAGTATGCTTTATTCACCGTGGGTAATGGATCTAGTAATATGGTATTACTCCGAACACCTGCATATGCTTCATTGAGACCCATGAGAAATTTCATGGTTTTCTATGTTTCCAAATATGCAGCCACCTTTTTGATTGATCCACAAATGCATATAGGAAAAGTACAGATTGCTTCACGCTCATCCTATAGTCCCTTCAGTTTGGTAAAATAAGATCTCACAGACATGCTGCCTTGTACACAATTATGGATTTCATTTTCAATATTGAATAGCTCAACCACGTTCACTTGTGAGAACCTCTCCTGCAATTCCAGCCATATCTGTCTAGCATTTTTGCAATTGATTACACTACGAGCAATCTCTTTAGACATAGATCCCAGCAGCCAAGTCTTTCACTTGTTGATGCTCATCTGAATTTCTTTCACTTGGCTCATTGATTGAACCATCTATGAGTCCAATCTTGTTTTTGACTGTCAAGGCCATAGTCATGGATTGTTTCCATGTGCTGTAATTGTCTTCAGCCAAAGGCTGTGGCACAAGAATGGCACCGGGTTGATCCGAATGATGAAGATAAAGTTGATGATTGGGATTGTCCCATTTTTCTCCTGAAGTCATGCCTCTTGGTTTATCGTCTCCCATGGAAGTCGGCTAGGAAGCAGTATTATGTTTTGTTTTGATGCCCAGAGCAAGGCTCTGATACCATGAAAATAAAATAAATGGTGTGGTGAATGTCTCTTACATTATATTAAACGAATGATCATTACAGGTATATATATACTGGTGGTGATACACAATAATCCTATTCTAAAGCCTATGATTAAGCTAAATCATATACAGATAAGGAAAGAAATAATAGAAAATCAATCTCTAACATGGACTACGTATTCTGTGGCTATTCTACAGCTCAACTTCCTTTAACAATATATAAATATTTTCATGATATACAATGTTGTAGTATATATAGAGTAAAAAGACTACAGATAAATAAAATTTATTACTTTATATAAAATTTTCTCGCAAAACTTTATATTATAAACATTTTAATATTTTATTTTAATTATAAATTAACAAACAAACATAAAAAGATACATAATTTATTTTATTATTTTTATTTGTTTCATACTTTTAAATGAAAAAATTTTAAATGCTAATATCAAAATTAATATAAAATTACAATTCATTAATTTATAATATGGCAAACCATAATTATAAGAAGATTCGTCTTCAAATTTTACAAAATAAAATTTTTTATTGAAGTTAGATTAGAAAAGTATAATAATTTGTTATTTGATAAAAAATTGTAAGAGTAAAGAATTAAATTTATTTTTAATTTTTAAAATAATATTTTTTTTAAAAAATAATTTTTCTCTAAATTTTTTGAGAATTAAAATATATAAAGTAATAATATTCTCTCATTTTTAAATAGTAAGAATCAATAAAAATTAATTAATTTTTTAAACAATTTTAAAAGATATTTAAACATTAATAAAAATAACATTCAACTAATTATAATAAACTCAAAAAAAAAAAAAAATTCTAATGTGTTGTTTATTTTATTATGAATTAAAAAAGAAATACTTTTTAATTTAAATATACAATATTTAAAAAAGGAGAAAAGGTGAAAATACGCCCCTCTCATTAACGATATTAATTTCAGTTTGATAATACCGTTATGTATCTATGTGGCAATTGGAGCCCATAATTAGCTGATATATAGGCAAAGAAAGGTGCAAATAACCTCCTAATATTTTACCCTAAGCACAAATATGCTATTAACGTTTGAGCAGATGAAATATTTAAAAAATTTAGAATATATTATGTATTGAAAATAAAAAATAAAATAGCTAGTCTAATTATGTATTGTCTATGTTATTTGTTAATTTTTAAGTATAGTTCTATTATATATTCATTATGTAAGAATTTTTTTTTTCATTGAAAATAATATAAATTAATAAAAATCAATTGACAAAATTAATATAAAAATTAAAATAGATAAAAATTTATATGCTTAAACTATAAAAAAGTTTAGTATATTTAATTTTTGGCTTGAAATAAACAAGACGTGAAATTAAAAAAAATTAAATAACTAGAATATATATATATATATAAATTAATTAAATAAATTGATTAACAATTGAAAAGTTTTTATTCTTATTATATTAATTTTTACAAGATATTTTTATTAATCCCTTATCCAACAACTCTTGTAATTGCGTCTTCAATTCTTTTAATTCTGCTGGAGCCATCCTATACGACGATTGCGATATAAAAGCTACTCCAGGTATGAGTTCGATTTCAAACTCAATCTCCCTCTCTGGTGGTAATCCTGGCATATCTTCAGGAAACACGTCCTTGAACTCGTTTACTATCGGTAGTTCTTTTAATTTCACGCCTTCCTTCCGATCTTCGATCACTGAGGCTAGATAGGCTTCACATCCCTTTCTTAAATATTTCTCAACCTTCATCATTGAGATTATCTTAATAGGAGTCTTCCTATCTTTTTCGATAAATATTATCTTCTTTCCACATTCTCTCTTCAATTCTACTTGCCTTTCAAAGTAATTTATATTAGCTCGGTAATGGCTCAATCCATCCATTCCGAGTATAGCATCGAATTCATCAAGATGTAGGAGTATGAAATTCCATCTCATTTTACCCCCGTCAATTTCTACCAAAATATTTCTACATACTTTCTTGCATCCTACACATATACCTATGGGCATACTCACTATCACATGTTTATTCAAATCATCCATCTTAAGTTTATCACGTATCACAAAAGTTGATGATAAAAATAAAAATGTAGCGCCATAGTCAATAAGTATGCATGCTAACTTACCATTAATATGCGCCTTGCCTGCTATTATATCTGGAGACTTCTCTGCCTCTTTTTATGTAACAGCATAAACCCTTGTCTGCTGCATACCTCTAATTGCAGTACTCGGCGCTCTTGGTTAGTTTTGATGAAGTTCCTTTGCTTCCATTCCCTCTCAAGTTGTGTTCGCAAGTCTTCCTACCTTAGTTTCTCACCCACCTCACTCACTTCGAGAAGCATAAAATATTTGTACCAAAGGTTCTCCTCCTGGTGGTGCTTTCGTGCAGTTTCTGGTGTAATGTCCGATTTCATTATATCAGAAACATCTAACTTCCAATTGACCACACCTTTCTAAATGATTCTTCTTACATACATTGCACCACGGCAATGAATCTTTTCTTTGCATGCCAAATCCAGCACCGGTTTGTCCTAACTGTCTTACCGATTGTCTAACCGGTGCCTGACTTCCCTGAGGTCGATTTCCAACTCCTGTCCTCACATTGCCTCTGGAATAAGGAAAGAATCTCGCTCGTCAATCCTCATTCTTTTTCCAGGGTTGTCGTGATGATATCGGTTATTGATTTCATTGAGTTTGAGTCGAAGCTTCAAATTCTTTATCTAACTTTTCCTATTCCATAGCTTTTTTTACCCATCCTCAAAAAGTAGTTTCAACGTACAAATTTAGCTTTCCTCTCAAGGATATAAGCAAACCTTCTTGAAATTTCTTACTCTTTTTCTCTTCTGTAGGGTAGATATCCTTGGCGTATTTGTACAAATCTTCAAACTTATCTACGTACTCTCTCACTGTCATTATTCCTTACGTCAGATTGATAAATGCAGTTAACTTCTCTTTTCGATAATTCTCGGTCAGATATTCTTTGCGGAATTCTTCCTGAAATATTTGCCAATTCAGAGCTTCTCCGTAGAGATTTCTAATTTAAGTTAACTAATCGTCAGCTTTATCGAATATTAACCTATAAATGTTGCTCATCTTTTCTTCATTAGTCAATTACAGAGTCGTAAAAGCTTTCTCCATGGTTTTGATCCATTTGTCATCCTGTCTTAGATCCAATGTACCGTAGAAGTCATGCGCTCCACATTTCTTTGCATGTTCAATTATATCTCCAGCCTCTTATACTTTTTCTTGTCTTTTTCTGCTATTGTTGTGGCCACAGTTCGCGCCAATTCCACAGTATTTATATACGTAATTGGTAGCACTGCGTTAGCTTCATTTCCACGTACAGGTTGTTATGGCTGTCCATTCCATGCTCGCCTTGGTACGTTAAAATTCAGTATCGTTGTTCTCGACGTTGAACTACCTTGCCCATTCTCTGCACCACGTGCACGTCCATCACTCCTTTCATTCTTAACGGAGGCTTCTGATTGGGATCTATTTTATGGTATATCTCTACTTCTATTCAGATGTTCTACCCCTTCCACTATACCCATTCTATCTGCCTGGGCACCTCGGCCTCTACCTCAGCCTCTCGGTCTACCTTTAGGTCTACCTTGAGCACCTAAACTACCTCCTCTAGTTCTTCCAACTTAACTTCCTGCAATTTAAGATCAAGTCATTTAGAAATTTTCAATCATCACATATCACATCATCAATCATCACTCTCCATTAATCACATAACTTTCTTCCAAATCTCAATTTTCATAGCCTAAGCTTTAAAAGTCATTAAGAATACCATTTCCACAATCTAGGTTTCAAAATCAACAATATTCTTAGTTTCATAATCTAAACTTTCAAAACCTAGGCTCTGATACCAAAAAATTGTGACACCCATCCTCACCGGCACGCACATAGGACAGATTCATAACCCAGACTGTCCATAACGGAGTAACAGCGTGGAGAGGTATCACTTCTAAAAGAGAACCTAATAAACTATCCAGATTTACTAGTTTATAAAAGGGATTAATATCATGCATATCGCTCGAATATATCATAATACTATTTACTAAAGTTGTTTGCTTATTAACAATAGAAATTAATGTATATACTTAATATTATCCATACAATACAAGAATAGATAACAAGAGTATACATATACAATCTAAAAAAATAAACACTGATACTAGAAAACATACTATACATACATATACAAGATAATATACAAAATCAGTGTTTAGCAGCGAAAGGAGAAAACTAGAAAAAAAAGGGCTAACAAAAATATATTCAACAATATACAAATAAAAGGATCAAGCCCTATCAAATCCCTAGAAAAGGTAGACTAGCTACCCTAGGATTTGCTACCCACATATTTACCCAAAAACAGTAACAACTATCCTAAACCTCAACCCTCTACTGGTAAAAAGGGGTCATAGCTTCAACAGCATCTGCAACAGCTAAGTCCAAATCATGGTGACCCGCACTCCAACCTGTGTCTTATAGACAACGAAAATGACTGTTAGATAACCATCCAAAAAGTCATTCCCGATGGTACTAGTGCGGTAGTCAGTGGCTATGGGGTCAATAGAAACTCGAAAAGAAAGCTCAGCATCAGGATCATGTCTACTATAATACAAGACCATCGTCTCGTCTCCGTGTACATCGAGAGATTGGGCTCTCCACATGATTGCCATTTATTACTTTACAATATGTAAAATAGCTAAGCTGAAAACAAAATAATTTTACAAAAGGGAGCAGTGAGTATTTTAATATGAAACACCCAGTGAATGAATGATATAAAACACTCCCGGTACGATAATAATAACATTTCAAATAACAACAAAATAATATCAAATCAATCAACATAATCAGTTAAATAATAACTATAATTCAAAAATATTTACTAATTTAACATAACCACAATTCATATTTTTAAAATTTTCAGTTCGGTTCGGTCGGTTTTTCACATGTAATTTTTGGTTTGGTTTAGTTTTGGACCTAATTCGGTTTAGTTTTGAATTATTTTGGTTCGGTCAGAAAAATACCCCAAAAATTGACTGAGGGCACACCCCTAGTTATTTGCACCCTTTTTTTTTGCCGATATATCAGCTAATTATGGGCTCCAATTGCCACATAGATAGGCTATAATGATATTATCAAACAAAAATTGACACCGTTAATGAGAGGGGCTTATATTAGTATTTTTTGTAACGTTAAGAGTGTATATAAACTCTAAAAAATATTAAGGGTATATTTGCACTTAGGATAAAATATTAGGGATGTATTTGCACCTTTTCCTTTTAAAAAATCAGTTAGTTATATTGATAATAAATTATATATAAAATAATATTATCAATAAAAGTAATTTTATATTAATATTTTTTATAAAATAATTAATAAATCAAAATTATTTTTTCCTTTTTTTCAGCACGTAAACATCCACATGTTAGCAATGCAGGGTAGTTTTCCTGTAATATTAAATTTAATGAGCACCTTTTTGTATATAAGGCCATCTCCAATGGAGACGGAAAACGCATCCCAAATTACGTTTTCCGCCTCCAACCGAGACCGAATTTGTAACACAAATTCGGTCTCTTGAACAGTGGCTACGCATATTTGTGTAGCCACTGTTCACAAAGGATTACTGTTCTTTTTTTTTTTGTTTGAAAACTAAAACTATTCTATTCTATTTAATCCAAAATTGTTATTATACATACATTATTTTTTGAATAATTTAGTCTAAAAATTTATTTACAATATTTTTTAAATTAATTTAAAAAATATATAAAAATATATATTTATCAAACAAATAAAATAAATATAACATTATAGTAATAAACTTAAATATGACGTATAATTAAATAATGATTAATTTATTAATTTTTATTATAAATGATAATTAATAAAATTATATTATTGTTGGAGGAGTTTTTTTTTTTAAAAAAAATATAAATATGGATGTAATGTGATATATAAATATTATAAATTGAGATATAAAAAAGAATATACTGAGAGAGTATTCTTTTTAGTGTAGAAAATGGTGTAATGGATTGGAGAAAAATTACTGTAGAAAACGCATTTTGATGTAAAACTGGCTGCATTTTGACGTTTATAGTTGGAGATGGCCTAAATAATGGATGCTTATACAATCACGGGTTGCGACATTTTACCAATCTGCCCCCCACAATACAGGGGGGCAGATTTTTTTTTTTTGTGGCTCATGTCGCACCCGCGACAGCACTATTGCTGTCGTGGGTTGCGACATGAGCCATTACCCATAAGTAATATCAGTTCATTTAATAATAATACTACGTGCAATGCACATAAATTTAAAAACCCAAAATTTGCTGTATTAGAAGTCTCACCACCTTCTCAACTTAAATGGCAAATAGTGAGAAAAAATAAAGTCATCAAAATTATAGCTGGTATTACAACTTAGTAGTGAATATATATTTAGAATCATGCAACTGAAGACTAAATTAACTTCTTGCTCAGTGGCCGTATAAAGGGGATCTATGGTGAAAAATTAAACAAGATCAAATTTGGTTCGAATTTGATTTTTTTTTTTTTTTTGCAGCTCGAACTCAGCTCAAATTCAATTCATATTTAAAAAAAAAAATTAATTTTGAATTAAAACTCTACTCAAGTTCAAGTCAGTCTCGACCTTGAACTCAGATTGGAACAAAAGGAGAGAAATAATTATGAATTTTTTTATGAGTCTCTTGACGAGGTTTCTAAATAACTTGAGTCACTATATTCAACTAAAATAAATTAGTCATCATGAAAATAAAATAAAAAATTATGAGTCTACTATTGAGTTTAATAATCGCCTATTATCATGTCTTATGTCATAATTTATGAAAATTTATTTAATACCCAAATCGTATAATTTTTTGTGAGATTATATAGTTTTTTTTGTCTAATGAACTTTGAAATAAAGTTTGGATTCAACTCATTTACCTCGATAAACAACCTCAAATGAGTTTTTGGGATAGCTTGCGGATAGCTGGACTTTATCACACACTCCTATTGCTCAAGCAACATTTATCAGTTAATACCTACTGCTATAAATATAAATGTAAAATAAAAAGCATCTTTTATATTACAATTTTTTTTCAAGATAGAAGTTTTAGCAAGAAGAAATCAACTACTATGGACAACTAAGTGAAAGATATACTATCATCAGGAACACAGGATACTCAAGTTCAATTTTTTTTTTCCTTTTATCTTTAAGATGCATGCATTTCAAATATTAAACTATTTATTTTTAAAATAACGAATTTTAAATTTAGCTTATTTTATTTTTATATATTGAATTTGAGTTAGGCTCATTTATTATATATCTGAACGAAATTTAAATCAAGGGTAATTTTTACCCATGATATTCAGATTTTTTGTCACTTCCCATTATGATATCCAACTTTTAGTCTGTTACTTCAAACTCTCTTGCCTTTTATATCTTGATCCCATAAACAATATGAAGATTACTTTCCAGCTGAAGCATAGTTTATGCGAAAATATGATGTTCCTCAAACATTCTCTTGGGGTCTTTTAACCATTTTGCGGTAAATACAAAAAAAATTTTTGATCCCTCTTTGTTTTTTAAAAATATTTTCGATTTATAATAATTTTTTACCAGTTGCAGTCAATTTAATGACAGGCAAACAATTCATACAAATGATTGAACCCTTTTATGCCTGCTTGAATATGAGCAAGTCGCTGTC
>CATIWO010069676.1:0-16093 GCA_949673435.1 Macaranga tanarius | reverse complement strand
TTTCAATAATAGGAGATAACATCTCATCATGATTCACATAAATGCAAGAATTCACATATTCATATTTCAATCTCATTGTTTAGAATCTGGGCGGAACCATCATCACACATTTTCCTCACACATAGCCATCTTGGCCTTATTCCTCACAATCATATTTTTTTTCACAAGTGGCCATATACTGAAATTATCTGCCTAACACAGTCCCAGATTTCACATTCTCATATAAATTTTGGGTAGCTATCTGCCCGACTTAGCTTTCTCATATCTCACAATTTATATTTCAAATGTGGCCACTTCTGAGACTATCTGCCTAGCTCAGTCTTATATCTCACAATCAGTAAAGGCTATCCGTCCAGCTCAGCCCAACTATCACATGCATACCTCACATTCCTCACATATTCATTCAATATACACATATATATATACACCATTCACATTTCATCACATTTCTCACACATAAAATTCATATATCATCAATTTTCATCAACCCTCACATTTCCAACATCCACATAATATTACTATACACCAAATAATATAAGTTTCATTTCACCTCATGTGTTTACCTCATTCATTTACAAGGATCATAGCACATATATAGTTATAATTCTCAACACGAACACATCTCATGCTTAACATAGACATTCACATTCATAATGCATATAATAACCTAACATGGTATTTAATTAGTAATCCACTTATAGTATACCCATACCATCATCAATATTTCATAACATAACCTATAGATCATAACTTATTCATTGCACATAAGGCTTTATTATAAGAATATCTCATTTCTTCATTCACACCCCACAAGGATAGCATTCATATTAAATTCAAATATCACTTCCCTTTTTCACTCTAATTTTATATCAATCATACACATATACTATTATTAGTAATACATAAGCATTGCCGAGATCACAATGCATCCAAATTAATTTTGACACCATGTATATTTTTCATATATAATGCTCAATCTTCATACACATATTGCACCTTCACATTAATATAATATTTCATTAATAATTCTACGAGGCACAACTCATCTAATCCAATATGTATAAAGAATGACATAATTTATACAATTAACCAAGATAATACGTATATATTATTATAACTTTAGCACATAAGAGAACCAATTATATACTGTATTGGTAACTACTTACCAAAGGTGCTTTCCAACTTTAATTAAGAAGAATTTTCCTAGTTGGTTATCTTCTCCTTGCCTTTTGTAGCTTCTACATATATCCATATATCAAACACATATTCAACACATTACATATGCACTTAAGCTTAACTTGTATAATTTGTTACCTTAAATTTGATATGTCCAAGTATCAAGTACACAAATCCTTTGGCTCCCATTTTAATACGAAAGATAGGATTATGTGTCAATTTTCATTTCTAATTAGAATTACCTAATTTGGACATGTATAGAATTAATTATGAATTTTTTGAACACTAACAGGTCACACAAGTAATCAGAGTGAGCAATAAAATATCGAGCTTTGTTAGACCCTTTTAGAGGCAGATTCAGCTTAACATCAAAAATAAGAGTTATATAGGACTCCTTAGAGTTTCTAAAACATTACACCTTGTTCAATTTGGTATTTTAAAACTTAATATATCATCATACAACCAACACACAAGAAAATTCACAAACCAGCCTATATAATACTGCTGGCATGTTTAATGCATGAAGTTCATAATACTCTCAAAAATCATAGATACATCCTATAATCACGAAATTCATACAATCTCTAGATATATGAGTCTACTTTCATTCTTAACTAAAAGCATATAATTAGCACATGTAGAGAATTAATTATAATATTTATAATAATGTCATGTCACACAGAGTGATAGAATGAGCAATAAAATATCTAGCCCTATACGACCATCCTAACATCAGATTTAGCTCAAACATAAAACATAGAAATTATAGAGGACTCTCTGAAGTTTCTCCAAAATTAAACAAAATTAGATT
The DNA here is from genome assembly GCA_949673435.1 of Macaranga tanarius. Taxonomy (NCBI): domain Eukaryota; kingdom Viridiplantae; phylum Streptophyta; class Magnoliopsida; order Malpighiales; family Euphorbiaceae; genus Macaranga; species Macaranga tanarius. The sequence continues at coordinate 14,106 of CATIWO010069676.1, read as the reverse complement.
TAAAGCTCTACAGCTCAAGTTATAACAAAAATATAGAGTCCAAATTTTTTAAAAAATAAAGCATGAATTTTACAACAAATACAACTTAACTAAAATCAATAATTATGCATAAATAGCTTACCAATTGATACTCCAATTGCTTAAAGACCTCCTAGAGCTTCCCAAAACTATTGTTTGATAACTTATGCAAGATCAAATCTCCCAAAAATTATCAAGAAAACACTCTTCTTCTCCTTCTCCAAATCTCTACACTCACATATACACATACATATACACACACTCACACACCAATCATAAGCCTCCATTTTCCTCTCATATGTGTCCCTTTTAATTAATAAAATAATCATAACATATATAATAATAATAATAATCTAGATAATTATAGACAATTATCTCTACAATATCCATCCTCCCCCTTAATGAAATGAGATTATTATATAATAACCCCTAACTTACTTTTGTGACAATCTACTCCCATCTTTCCTTACAATTAAGCCCCTCTCTACAATACATATAGATACCCATACTTAAATGAAATCCATGACTCTACTCTATATGTAATGGAAGTATGAAACATGTATTACGTGTAACGCCCTCACTACCATCAACTCCATTAAAGGACATAACCAAGGAATTAATGATAATAAAGGTATTACTTCTAGAATTAGAAAGAATTTTTTAACAAATAAAAATTTTAAGCTTTCTTGAGGCTCGATTACAATAATTCTATAGTGCTAACCTTATATGAACAATTCATAATTTTCAATATCATTCATTTACTTATAATTATAATGCACTAGTGTTGGTGGATATTTCTTAAATATCATATCCATGCTCAGGACAAATTATAATTTCACTTATAACATTACCTGTCATAAACACTCCAAATATAATTAATGACACAACCCACTTATCATACATATATAACATCTCATGATATAATAATAATAATAAGAACATCAGTAGTACTATATAACCATCATCAATTTAAAAATATATACATCATATACAAGGGTGAGAGTACCAAATGCTAATGAAAATAACAACCTAATATATAGGTATCTATGGGCATAGTATCTCTCTCGCTCTCTCTCTCAAGTAGTCGGGACTCTGGCCGACCTACTTAGCAGAATGATGAAAGTAGTGGTGAACTGTAAGCTCCAACCCTCGCCATACCCTCACAACCTCTCTAGCCGCTAAGCTAAAAAATATCTTAATGATAGCACAAGGGGTGTCTAAAGGCCTCTAACAAAAAGCCCAAAAAGTCAAAATATGTAGATGTCTAATCCGCATCACACCTAGGAGAGGGTGACCTGAATATCGGTGGAGGTGGCGTAGAGGACACGGAAGGTCATGCAGATACCATCCAAATGCTCCTCTCGGATGGCAGATGAAGAACCTCCACCCCTATAGGCTGAACCATAATGCAGAACACTAGCTCAGCATCAGTATCATAGTGCACTATGTACCGCACAAGAGTCTCATCCTCGGTGATCTCGTACACCATTGTGGCCTAGTAAACAGCCATCTCTTCTTCTAGTGTTAACGACTACCCTAGTCAGGGAAAATTATTTTATAAAATAGTGGTGAGTAATTTCATAGGAAATTACCCAGTGAGTAGCTAAAATATCTTTAGTTGTAAAACATTAAACTAAAACAGTTTTGAACCACTTTCCCATCAATAATTTCAAAATTGTTTAATTCGCATACATAAACATAATTCTCAAAGAACCTTTTTAAGAAATAATACTTTATTTTCACAAACCATTTAATGAAAGGTTTCCGTCACAAAATAATCATTTCAAGATTTCCATAAGTAATGCAAATAAGCATCTCCATTAAATGTTTATTTTAATATAAATTCAACTTTAAAACAAATTTAAATACACTTGAGGTTAATTTTCTCAATCCATAAATAATGCAGAATTCAAATAAAAGAATAATTAAAAGCATCATAATTATGATTTGAATTCTTCAATAGTTATTCCATTCAGTTGTCTCGATATTAGAGAGTTTCATTAATTGAATATTATTATCAAGTATATCTTTTTCAATTTGTAATTCATACAAATATTATTCATAAATAATATATTCCCCTAACTCTTCTCAGAATTGACAATAATATACAAGAATCAATATCTCTCTCTCATAATCATCTCAATTCTTTCTCTCACAGCCTACACTGGCCAATTCATATGATCATTCATAAGATCATTTACAATACCTCGTATGCATATGGTATAACCATAAGAATTCACCCTAAAGGTGCCTCTGAATCCCTGTGTTGTCCCAAAGATAGTTATAATTTGAGTGGCCAACTTATCTCATATATACATATATCACCAACCCTTACTCATCATATATACAGATCAATATAATCTTTATATAATATTCATATCATTAGTAAGGGTATAATTATATCATTTCAATGTTCATTTACATACATTCACAGAACTTTTGAACTTTGACTTTCTTTCATATATGATTTAGTCTCTTTGTCTGAGACTTATAAATCTCATGTCATTTCATCAATAAGAAGTATTTTTTAATTATTTTTATGTTCTAGTACATTATTCTAATGTTCAGTTCAAGATACCATTCAAAAAATTGAAGTTTTAAGTCAAACGGGTCACAAAATAGTGCACAGGGGCGTATGCCTGAGCCACAGAGGTATGTGCCTCTATACAGGGGTACCTGGCATAGCCACAGAGGCATGTGCCTCTGTGCAGAGGTGCCAGCCTTTGTACAGGGGTGCCAACATCTGTATAGAGGCGCCCACCTCCCCAGTAAGCAGACATATGCATGTTCGATCAAGTGTACGCCTCTTCACTTCTGAAACACGAAATTAAGAGGAAAATTTACAGAAAGTTTGACCCAATTCTCAATGTTACTACACCACATGATCATATATCATGCATAAAACTTTAAAAACACTATCAAGCATTCTTAAAACTACTTAGATCACTCTAGATCTAAAGAAAAGCCTCAAAAACCTAACATTTATATACAAAAGTGGCTTAAAATCAAATTTGAATGGAAAACCCACAACAATTTAGAGCCACTCACCGATTTCTCCTGCTGATATCTTATTTTCCTTGCTTAATTCGGATTTAGGTTTTTTAGAGCACTTCCTCTTCTCTTTTCTCCTTCCTTTCTCTTTTTTCTTTTTCCTTTCCCTTCTTCTTCTCCTTCCTGTACATAGCCATACTTTCTTCTGCAAAACCAAAATCTCTACTCCCTTCTTTCCACTTTGATCCCTCACCTTTCCTTCCTTTCTTTCTAACTTAATTTACTCATATTTGTTTCAATTACATCCTAACTTTCTTTCAATTTCATCATTCCCAAAAATTCTATTTAATATAATTTCTTCATTTCTTTATTCTCAAAAATAATAAAATGACAATAATTGCTCATAGAAATCTCAATCTAATATCATCAATTTAATTTAATCAAATAAATCTTTAATTATCATTAACTTAAATTAATCCGGTTCAAGGACACAGATGTTAGAATTCTTCCCTTATAACAGAAATTTCATCCTTGAAATTTGTACAAGTATAAATAAATTACAAAATTCCTAGGTATCTATGCCTAATATCCTCTTCTCGCTCCCATGTATCTTCTTCTTGGGAGTGATTTTTCTATAACACCTAGACTAAGGGAATAACTTTGTTCCTCAATACTTTCTGTTCTCTAACCAAAATTGCTATAGGTGCTTCTTCATAACTTAGATTATTCTCTAGTTCTATCGGCTGCTCTTTCAAAACATAAGTGGGATTACTTCTATATCTCCTTAACATGGACACATGAAACACATCATGTACTCCTTCCAGATTTGATGGAAAAGCTAAACGATAGGCCACTGGTCCAACTCGTTCAATAATCTCATATGGCCCTATAAACCTGGGACTCAATTTTCCCCACTTACCAAATCTTATCACACTTTTTCAGGGAGATATTTTCAGAAAACTCTATCACCCACATTAAATTCAATATCATCCCTCTTAAGATTTGCATAAATCCTTTGCATATCCTGAGCTATCTTGAGATTGGCTCTAACTGTTTGAATATTATCAGTTGTCAATTGAACTAACTCGGGACCCAACAACTTTTTTTCTCCCACTTCTTCCCAACAAATGGGAGTTTTATATCTTCAGCCATACAAAGCCTCAAATGGTGCCATATCTAAACTGCTTTGGTAACTATTGTTATAAGCAAACTCCATTAAAGGCACTTATTTATCCCAATTTCTACCAAAATCTAAGGCACTAGCTCTCAACATATCCTTTAATACTTGAATAGTCCTCTCAGATTGTCCATCAGTCTGAGGATAAAAAGCAGTACTAAATCTCAATCTAGTACCTAGAGCTTCTTACAAACTTGGCCAGAATCTTGAAGTGAACCTCAGATCATGATCCGATACAATAGACACTGGCGTTCCATGCAACCTTATTATTTCCTTAATATACAACTCTACCAACTTATTCAAACTATAAGTTATCCTAATCGGCAGAAAATGAGCAAATTTTGTTAATCTGTCTATAATTACCCATACTGTATTATTTTCTTGCTAGGTCCTCGGTAAACCCACTATAAAATCTATGGTTATATGTTCCCATTTCCACTCTGGTATTGGCAAAAATTACAACAAACCAGCTAAATGTCTATGTTCAGCTTTGACTTGCTGGTAAGTCAAACACTTGGAAACATATTCCACTATATCCTTCTTCATCCCCTTCCACCAATAATTCTCCTTTAAATCTCAGTACATCTTGGTGCTTCCTAGATGCATCGCATACGCAGAACAATACGCTTTTTCCATTATCTCTCTTCTTAACTCTTCTTTATTTGGTACATAAATTCTCTTCCCCATTCTTATCGCTCCTTGTTCATCGCAATTTAATTCTTTATTTTTCCCACTCTTTACATCCTCAATCCATTTTAGCGCTTTATCATCGGCTCTCTAAGCTTGAGTAATTATTTCCATCAATAATGGCCTCACATTCAAAGTGGCCAAAACACTATCAGGTGTATCTATATCAAACTCGACATTCAATCTCCTGATTTTAATCAACATGGGCATCCTAATAGCACGAATGTAATGCATATTTCCAGTCAATTTCTAACTAAGAGCATTTGCCACTATATTAGCTTTACCCGGGTGGTATTCAATAGTACAATCGTAGTCCTTCAGCAACTCCATCCGTCTCCTTTGTCTCAAATTCAAATCCTTCTGACTAAGGATATATTTGAGACTTTTATAGTCGGTAAATATTTGGCACATTTCTCTATAAAGATAATGTCTCCATATCTTTAAGGCAAAAATCACAGCTTCCAACTCCAAATCATGCGTGGGATAGTTTTGCTCATGTGGCCTCAGTTGTCTAGATGCATGAGCAATTACTTTGCCCTCCTACATCAACACACAACCTAACCCTTATCTCGAAGCATCACTATACACCACAAATCTACCACCTTCTACAGGTACGGTCAAAACAAGTGCAGTAGTCAACCTTTCCTTCAAAATTTTAAAGCTTCGCTGGCACTCAGGATTCCAATGATATTTTACATTCTTTCTCAATAGCTTCATCAGAGGTGAAGCAAAAATTGAGAATCTTGAACAAATCTCATGTAGTACCCTGCTAGCCCTAAGAAATTTCAAATTTCTATTACACTCTTAGGTGGTTCCCAATTTACTATAGCCACAATCTTGCTCGAATCCACATATACTCCCTCGGTCGATATTACATAATCAAGAAATACCACCTTATTCAACTAAAACTCACATTTGCTAAACTTAGCATAAAGCTGCTTATCTCTCAAAATTTCCAGTATAACCCTCAAATGATTTTCATGTTCCATAATACACTTAGAATATACTAAAATATCATCAATAAATACAATTACAAACCTATCCAGATAAGGTTTGAATATTTTGTTCATCAAGTCCATGAATACGGCTGGTGCATTCGTAAGCCCAAACGGCATCACCAAAAACTCATAATGTCCGTATCTTGTTCTAAAAATAGATTTAGAAACATCGAACTCCTTAATCTTCAATTGATGATACCCTGACCTCAAATCTATCTTAGAAAACACCGTAGCTCCTTAGAGGTGATCAAATATATCCTTAATCTTTGGCAATGGGTACTTATTTCTAGCTGTAACCTTATTCAGTTGCCTATAGTCTATACATAACCTCATAGACCTATCTTTCTTTTTAATGAATAACACTAGTGCTCCCCATAGAGAAAAACTTGGCCTAATGAAGCCTCTATCCAATAATTCCTGCAACTGCACTTTTAACTCTTTCAGTTCTATCGGAGCCATTCTATACGGAGCTTGAGATATAGGAGCCGTACCCAGCAACAACTCAATCTAAAATTCAATATCCCTATCAGGTGGTAATCCTAGCAACTCCTCAGGAAACACATCTTCAAACTCATTCACTATTGGCACTCTCCTTAAATCTATCTCCTCTATCTTTTTATCCACCACAAAGGCTAGATAAGCAACATACCCCTTCCTAAGGTACTTCATAGCTATCATAGTTAAAATTATCTTAGTTGGAGCTTTCCTATTTTCTCCCACAAAATGAATCTTTTTACCATCCTCCTTTTCAAATACTACTTACTTCTCAAAATAATCTATATTCACTTTATAGTGACTTAATCCATCCATACCTAATATAGCATCAAAATCTCTAAGAGGTAAGGGCATAAAATCCCATTCCATCTCATCATTACCTATATTAACCATAATATCTTTAATGATTTTATAACAAATCACACTAACTCCCATAGGCATGCTAACCAATACTGGTTCATCTCTATCAGCTAACTCAAACTTATTATACAGGATGAAAGTAGATGATATAAAAGAGAAAGTTGCACCAAGGTCAATCAACACACATGCCAATTTATTACAAATAAAAGTCGTACCCCTTATTACATCTGGTGCATTCTCGATATCCTTTTCAGTCACTGCATAAATCCTTGTTTACTGAACATTCTCTGCTGCATTGCTTTATCCTGTAGGCCTCTCTTGAGCCAGTGGAGCTCTACTGGCCTCACTTTTAGCACCCGTAGGTCTTGCAGCAATAGAAGGTCTCCCAACTCTTCCAATTCTAGGGGCATTTGACCATTGAACTGAGGGTTCACTAATTACACCTTTGGTATATTCCTGGGCATAGTGTCCAAGTTCATTACACTTGAAACATCTCACATTACTTTATCCATAACTGCCCACGTGGTTCTTCCTGCATAAATTACACCAAAGTATTAATGCTCCTCCTCTCAGAATATTTCCAAAAGTATATGGTCAGAAAGATGGCGCTGGCTATCTCATAGACATCTAGCTACCTTGTAGTCGTATATTTCCTCCTGACCATTGATTACTCCTTGAGTAGGGATTAAACCTTGACTTACGATTGTTATTAGCCCTCTAGGATTGCCTCGAAGATCTTTCTTAATAAGATCTCGTCTGATTGGAAGTTTCCAATTCTTTATTCAATCTTTCCTACTCCATCACCTTTTCTACCTAACCTCTGAAGGTTGTTCCCGTAAATAGATTCAGCTTTCCTTATAGAGAAATATGTAATCGGTCTCAAAACTTATCACTTTTGGCTTATTCACTAGGATACATATCCTTCGCATACTGGTATAAATCCTCAAATTTGTCAGTGTATTCTCTGACTGACATTGTTCCCTATACCAAATTTATGAAAAAAGCCTTTCTCTACTTCTGAAAAGTTTCAGTTAGGTATTCCCTACCAAACTCTTCCTTGAAAAGCTGTCATGTGAAAGCTTCCCCATACAAATTTCTCACTCTAATCAGCCAGTCATTTTCTTTCTTAAACATAAGACTATATACATTGCCAACTTTCTTTTCATCACTAAGCTGTAATATGTTGAAGGCCTTTTTTACCATTCTGACCCATTTATTTGCTTATCCTAGGTCTAGAGTCCCGTGGAAATCATAAGCCCCACACTTTTTTGCATGCTCGATGATATCTCTAGGCTTTCTACACCTCTCTCATTCTACCATTACCGTTGCCATTGTTCTAGCCAGATCGGTAACATCTATGTGCACTACCATAGCTATTGGATGATTAGGCACATTCATTGGCATTACTGGTGGTGGTGCTTGATAAACTTTCCTTGCCATTCTAGGCATATATTCAAAGATTGATGCGGAGGTAGCTGGAGTAGAGCTACTTTACAAACTATCCGCTCGAACATCTAGTATGTCATCTCTTTCATTACCAATCGAGGCTGAAGATGGAGATAATTCTTGTTGAGATGTTCTACTCCTAGTAGGAACATTCGGTAGCTCAACTAGCCTGACTCTATCTAGTTGGACATCACGTCCTCTGCCTCTACCTCTAGCCCTACCACAGCCTCATTCAACTTCTCTACTTTGATTTCCTAATAATCCACCTCTAGTTCTTGTCATTTTCTGAAAATAAGATCACAGAACTTTAGTGATTCTCATCATCATCCTTTATATATACATTCCATAATTAATATCCACTAACTCAATATTTCTAAATATCTATATCATATAACATAGTATTTCTTAATGTCTACCTAATAACCTAGGCTCTGATACCAAATTGTAATGCCCTCACTACCATCAACTCTATTAAAGGACATAACTAAGGAATTAATGATAATAAAGGTATTACTTCTAGAATCAGAAAGAATCTCTTAACAAATAAAAATTTTAAACATTCTTGAGGTTTGATTACAATAATTCTATAGTACTAACCTTATATGAACAATTCATAATTTTCAATACCATTCATTTACTTATAACTATAATGCACTAGTGTTGGTGGATATTTCTTAAATATTATATCCTTGCTTATGACAAATCATAATTTCACTTATAACATTACCTGTTATAAATACTCCAAATATAAATAATGACACAACCCACTTATCATACATATATAACATCTCATGATATAATAATAATAAGAACATCAGTAGTACTACATAACCATCATTAATTTAAAAATATATACATCATGTACAAGGGTGAGAGTACCAAATGCTAATGAAAATAATAACCTAATACATAGGCATCTATGGGCATAGCATCTCTCTCTCTCTCAAGTAGTCGAAACTCTGGCCAACCTACTTAGCAGAATGATGATGGTGGTGGTGAACTGTAAGCTCTAACCCTCGCCACACCCTCACAACCTCTCTAGTCGCTAGGCTCAAAAATATCTCAATGATAGCATAAGGGGTGTCTAAAGGCCTCTAGCAAAAAGCCCAAAAAGCCAAAATATGCAGATGTCTAATCTGCATCACACCCAGGAGAGGGTGACCTGAACATTGGTGAATGTGGCATAGAGGACATGGAAGGTCGTGCAAAAACCATCCAAATGCTCCTCTCGGATAGTAGACAAAAGGACCTCTACCCCTATGGGCTGAACTATAATCCGAAATACTAGCTCAGCATCAATATCATGGTGCACTATAAACTGCACAAAAGTCTCAGCCTCGGGGATCCCGTACACCATCGTGGCCCAGTAAACAACTATCTCTTCTTCTAGTGTTAATGACTACCCTAATCTGGAAAAATTATTTTATAAAACAGTGGTGAGTAATTTCACAAGAAATTACCCAATGAGCAGCTAAAATATCTTTAGTTGTAAAACATTAAACTAAAACAATTTTAAACCACTTTCCCAGCAATAATTTTAAAACTATTTAATTCGCATACATAAACATAATTCTCAAAGAACCTTTTCAAGAAATAATACTTTATTTCTACAAACCATTTAATGAAAGGTTTCCATTACCAAAGAATCATTTCAAGATTTCCATAAGTAATACAAATAACCATCAACATTAAATGTTTATTTCAATGTAAATTCAACTTCAAAACAACTTTAAATATACTTGAGGTTAATTTTTTGAATTTATAAATAATGGAAAATTCAAATAAAAGAATAATTAAAAGCATCATAATCATGATTTGAATTCTTTAATAGTTATTCCATTCAGTTGTCTCGATACTAGAGAGTTTCATTCATTGAATATTATTATCAAGTATATCTTTATCAATTTAAAATTCATATAAATATTATTCATAAATAATATATTCCCCCAACTCTTCTCAAAATTGACAACAATATACAAGAATCAGTCTCTCTCTCATAATCATCTTAATTCTTTCTCTCATGGCCCACACTGGCCAATTCATATGATCATTCACAAGATCATTCATAATACCTTATATGCATATGGTATAACCATAAGGATTTGCCCCAAAGGCACCTCTGAATCCCTGCGTTATCCCAAAGACATTTATAATTCAAGTGGCCAACTTATCTTATATATACATATATCACCAACCCTTACTCATCATATATATATATCAATATAATTTTTATATAATATTTATATCATTAGTAAGGGTATAAATATATTATTTTAATGTTCATTTACATACATTCACATAACTTTTGAACTTTGACTTTCTTTCATATATAATTTAGTCTCTTTGTCTGAGACTTATAAATCTCATGTCATTTCATCAATAGGAAGCGTTTTGTAGTCATTTTTATGTCCTAGTACATTATTCCAATGTTTGGTTCAAGATACCATTCGAAAAATTGAAGTTTTAAGTCAAATAGGTGACGAAACAGTGCATAGGGGTGTGTGCCTCTGTTCAGGGTCACCTAGCACAGCCATAGAGGTGTGTACCTCTGTGCAGAGGTTCCACCTCCCCAGTAAGCAGACATACTCCTATTCGATCAGGCGTACGCCTCTTCACTTCTGGAACACGAAATTTAGAGGAAAATTTGCATAAATTTTGACCTAAATCTCAATTTTACTACACCATATGAGCATATAACTTCAAAACACTATCAAGCATTCTTAAAACTACTTAGATCACTCTAGATCTAAATAAAAGCCTCAAAAACCTAACATTTATATACAAAAATGGCTTAAAATCAAATTTGAATGAAAAACCCACAACAATTTAGAGCTACCCACCGATTTCTTCTGCTGATTTCTTATTTTCCTTGCTTAATTTGGATTTAGGTTTTTCAGAACACTTCCTCTTCTCTTTTCTCCTTCCTTTCTCTCTTTTCTTTTTCCTTTCCCTTGTTCTTCTCCCTTCCCGTATATAGCCATACTTTCTTCTGCAGAACCAACAACTCTACTCCCTTCTTTCCACTTTGATCCCTCGTCTTTTCTTCCTTTCTTTCTAACTTAATTTACTCACATTTGTTTCAATTACATCCTAACTTCCTTTCAATTTCATCCTTCCCAAAAATTCTATTTAATATAATTTCTTCATTTCTTTATTCTCAAAAATAATAAAATGACAATAATTACTCGTAGAAATCTCAATCTAATGTCATCAATTTAATATAATCAAATAAATCTTTAATTATCATTAACTTAAATTAATCCGGTTCAAGGACGCGAATATTACATTACGTATCTAAAGATGCGGGTGTTACGGCAATTGGAAGAATAATGTTATTTCATCTATAGACTATAGTATAATTAAAATAAATCTATAGATGTGTTATATATATTATTGGTGCAGAAATAAATCAAATTAAATTAAAAAAAATTAGATTGGTTAAAATCTAAAAGGCTAAATAAATAAATAAAATTATTCTTTGACACTATCTAAAAAGTAAAATCTTTTTAATTGATTTTTTTTAAATAATTGAATTTTATTTGTAACTTAAATGTAAAATGTATAAATAAAAATATTTTGAAATAAGTTCTTTTTTATCAATTTATTAAAATTTTCTTTTCCTATAACTTTTTAATTTTTTAATTATTTTTATATGTATTATAAATAGTGTAAAGTTATATAAATTATGTTAATAATAAAAATATAACATTAACTGTAGTTCATATATAATACGTAGTAATTATAAAGGGTTCATTGCAAAAAAAAGATATGGACTTTAGTGATTTTTTCTATTTAATCATATGCATTTAATTTTAGCAAATTTTAGCATAAATTTTTTATTTTTTACAATTTAATGTATCGGTTGATAATTTTATGAAATCTTACTAATGTGGCCATCAGAAAAAATTTGAGTTGGTTCAATTAGGCACCATGTTAAAAAGTGCCATTTTTACTATTTTGCACAAAAAAAAAATGCACTACTTTTTATATTTTGTTACAATTTAATCACAAAGAAATTTTTACTAATTAATTTTTTGAAATTGTGTATTTGAATTCGTAGACTTGTGAAAAATATCATTTGATATTTTATAACTTAACTAATTTTTATTAAAATTGTATAAAATCTTATAATTTTATAATTATATAATAAATTTTAAATGAATAAATAATATGAAAATTAGTATTTAATGTTATTTTAATTAAATAAAATTTTAAATTTAATCTATTTAACTTAAATTATTTTATAAATAATAATTTAACTCAAAATAACAAAAATAAATATCAATTTGCATGAACTCTCATTATTTTAAACTATGCAACAAAAATACTAATTTATTTAACTAAAAAATTTAATTTTAAATTCTCATTACTTAAAAAATCATTTTACATGTATCAAATAAAAAGAATATACATTAAACAAAAAAAAATTAAAAAATATATACGAATCAATTTGCCTCAATTAATAATTTGTGATTAAATTATAAAAAAAATATCAAAAGTTATGCAATATTTTTTTACAAATAGTCAAAATGGTTCATTTTGACGTGGTGCTTATGTGAATCAACTCAAATTTTTTCGGTAGTTATATCAGTAAGATTTCACTGAATTTTCAGCAAGTAAATTGGCAAAAAAAATTAAATTTGTATATATATATATACACTTAAATTACTTAATTAATATATTTAAATTATTTATTGAGAAAATTACATTTTCTTCTCTGAGGTTTAACCTAATTCACACTCACTTCCCTTATGTGTGAAAATAAAGTTTTTACATCCTTTAATTTTAATTCCGTCAACACTTTAACTTTTCCATTAAATTTCTAGTTACTTAAAAAATAAGACATTTTACTCCCTCTATTTTATAAGAACTAAATACTTTACCCCCTTTATTTTATAAAAACTGACACTTTAATCATTTTTATTTTATTAAAATAAAAAAAATGTTGTTTTTTTATTTTTAATTATTTCAAATTTAAAATCACATTTTTTACTAATTTTTCAACAATTACATATATCTTTATCAACATTTCAAAATTAAAAAATCAAATTATAATTTTGATGAATTCATTTATTTTCACCAATTTTATTTTATTTTTTTAATGTTTGATTTCATTAATTTACTTTCTTTTAAAGTGATTCATTTTATTTATTACTTTAATTTGTAGATAATACTAATTTTAAATGGAACAAAAAATAAATAAAATTAAGTAAAAAGAATGAATATAAAATAAATTTATGAAAATTTATAAATTTTTTAAGATTATATTTTGAATTTTGAGTTAATATATTGATGGAGATATGTGCACATGTCTAAAATTTAGTTAGTTTTGAAATTTTAAATTTAAAATAAATCAAAAATTTGAAAGATTAAAATATTTTATTTTATTAAAACTTAGGGATTAAACTGTTTTCTTTATATAAAATAAAGGAAGTTAAATGTATTTTAATATGGAAAATCTAACGGAAAAATTAACAGAGGAGTTTAAAATGTTAACGAAATTAAAACCGAGGGACGTAAAAGTTCAATTTTCAAATAAGAATGAGGAGAATGTGAATTAGGTCAATCCTCAGAGAGAGAAATATAATTTTTTCTTATTTATTTTAGGGATAAGGTTCATTTAAGCCCTCCATGTTTGCACCTAAGCTCAAATATGCCCTCTTTCTTTTTTTAGGCTCAAAAAGCTGAGGGTTTTTTAAATATGAACTTTGTTGGCCCCTCTCAGTATTAGTAGACAGACGGTGAAATGGCTCCTTTAGCTAAGAGGATGACATGGCCACTTCTTTAGGTCTTTGTTGAAAACTTCTCCTTGTGCTCCCTCCCTCTGGTCGAACCTCCATTTCCACCAACAGCTCCCTCTAACTCTTTAAAATGGCATCGTCATCTTCTTCATCAACTGGTAGAGTGAGATGAAATAATGTGGAGGTTGATTAC
>CATIWO010069667.1:0-24963 GCA_949673435.1 Macaranga tanarius | reverse complement strand
CACTCATATTATCAACTCTTGATAATAAACTTATCTAACATTGTACTAAGGGTAAATATTCAAATAAACAAACACTTTGATCCAAATGAATATTTTATTGCCATGGGGATAAATATACAATGTCTATATATATGAATGGCCCTAGGGCACATCTATACTAACATCACACTGGATGGAAACATCACCACTGACGAATACTACAAGGCTTAGATTCAGTTGCAACAAATAGAACCAGATGAATTTATTAAGAGTTAGAAAATAAGGGATTTGTACAGGGTCAGCATGCAAGAAATGAGACATATCAAAAAGAGAAGAACTTAGATTTATCTCTTTCTTAGCTTTAGTAACTTAATTAGACTTAGCATGTCTTATGTGATATCTTTCCTTATTAGCTAAACTTATTGTAATAAGCATTTAATGCGACATTTGACAAAAACAAAAGCAATTATTTTCATTTAGATTAAGCACAATTGTACATATAAATTATTTCTGACATTTCTCCTGTCATTGGGTGCATGGCTTGCCCTTATAATTTTTCCAGCCAACTATTTAATTCTCTCTCTCTCCTTTTATTGATCCTTAACTTTTACCAAGGTCACCTTATTACGGAGTTTTCAACTTAGTAGGATTTTACAGAAAATATTTCTTGAGCTTGTCGAGGTTGATGGGATTTCTAAACTTATTCCCTTCCATATCAGATAAAATGGATGCAGCCTTTGAGAATATTTTCTTTACCAGGTAAGGCCCCTCCTACTTTGGCTTGAATTTTCCTCTTGGATCAATAAGAAGTGGCGTCGTGTGTTTCAACACCAAATCACCTTCCTTTATTTTTCTCGGCTTAGTCTTCTTATTGTAGGCTCTGGCGATTCTCTTCTGATAAAGCCGCATGTGATACATTATTTTTAATCTCTTTTCATCCATCAATGTTAACTGTGCTAGCCTATTTTCCACTTATTGGTACTCTAGAATCTTTATTTCTAGCAAGACCCTTAGAGATTGAATTTTCACTTCCATTAGTAGTACTGCTTCACACCCATACACCAATGAATAAGGCGTAACCCCAGTAGATGTTCTCATAGTTGTCCAATATCCCCATAATGCAAACTATAAGTATTCGGACCAATCCCTGTTACTCTTTATCATCTTAGCCAGGATCCTCTTGATATTTTTATTCGTAGCCTCAACTGCACTATTAGCCAGAGGATGATAGAGAGATAACCGGTGATGCTTTATCTTATAGTGCTGGAGTAATGCAGCGGTTTCTAATTAGAACTGAACCCCATTATCAGTCAGAATATAGTGCGTTAATCTATATCTGCAGATTATATTTCTTTCTATAAACCTTACCATCTGCTTTGACCCGACTTAGGTGTACAACTCAGCTTCAACCTATTTGGAGAAGTAATCCACTGCCACTACAATATACCAATGCCTATTCGACGTAATCGGCTTTATTTTTCCGATTATGTCAATTCCCCATACTGCAAATGGCCATGGAGACATCAACCCTTGAAGTTCCATTGAGGGAAAATGACTAACATCCCTATGAGCTTGATAATCATGGCACTTCTTCACGAATTTGACACAATCCAATTCCATGGTCAACCAAAAGTATCCCTATCAAGTTATCTTCTTAGCCAAAACTGTTCTATTCATGTGGAGCCCGCAAACACCTGCATGCACAATTTCCATGATTCTCTGAGCTTCTTCCTTATCCACACATCGAGCATTTTACTATCAGAATATATAGTGACTATGTTCCTCTCGCTGGACTGAACTTTTGCTCATTTTACTACCTAATTCGCCTTTGCCGCCAGTATGAAGAGAAGCAGCTGATCGTGGAACCCATACATGGCTTTCAACCCGGCCCTCTGACCTAAAACTTTGTGGAGAATATGTCAACGACCTAGCCACGATGTACCATTAGACGAGGCATCACACTGGATGGAAACTTCACCACTGACGAATACTACAAGGCTTAGATTCAGTTGCAACAAATAAAACCAGATGAAATTATTAAGAGTTAGAAAATAAGGGATTTGTACAGGGTTAGCATGCAAGAAATGAGACATATCAAAAAGAGAAGAACTTAGATTTATCTCTTTCTTAGCTTCAGTAACTTAATTAGACTTAGCATGTCTTATGTGATATCTTTCCTTATTAGCTAAACTTATTGTAATAAGCATTTAATGCGACATTTGACAAAAACAAAAGCAACTATTTTCATTTAGATTAAGCACAATTGTACATATAAATTGTTTCTGACATTTCTCCTGTCATTGGGTGCATGGCTTGCTCTTATAAGTTTCCCAGCCAACTATTTTATTCTCTCTCTCTCCTTTTATTGATCCTTAAATTTTACCAAGGTCACCTCTTTTACGGAGTTTTCAACCTAGTAGGATTTTACAGAAAATATTTCTTGAGCTTGTCGAGGTTGAT
Source organism: Macaranga tanarius (assembly GCA_949673435.1). Classification (NCBI taxonomy): domain Eukaryota; kingdom Viridiplantae; phylum Streptophyta; class Magnoliopsida; order Malpighiales; family Euphorbiaceae; genus Macaranga; species Macaranga tanarius. The sequence goes on along the minus strand of CATIWO010069667.1, from coordinate 22,524 downwards.
GGGATTTCTAAACTCATTCCCTTCCAGATCAGATAAAATGGATGCAGCCTTTGAGAATATTTTCTTTACCAGGTAAGGCCCCTCCTACTTTGGCTTGAATTTTTCTCTTGGATTAGTAAAAAGTGGCCTCGTGTGTTTCAACACCAAATCACCTTCCTTTATTTTTCTCAGCTTAGTCTTCTTATTGTAGGCTCTGGCGATTCTCTTCTGATAAAGCCGCACGTGATACATTATTTTTAATCTCTTTTCATCCATCAATGTCAACTGTGCTAGCCTACTTTCCACTCATTGGTACTCTAGAATCTTCGTTTCTAGCAAGACCCTTAGAGATTGAATTTTCACTTCCATTGGTAGTACTGCTTCACACTCATACACCAATGAATAAGGCGTAACCCCAGTAGATGTTCTCACAGTTGTCCAATATCCCCATAATGCAAACTATAAGTATTCGGACCAATCCCTGTAACTTTTTATCATCTTAGCCAGGATCCTCTTAATATTTTTATTCGCAGCCTCAACTGCACTATTAGCCTGAGGATGATAGAGAGATGACCGGTGATGCTTTTATCTTATAGTGCTAGAGTAATGCAGCGGTTTCTAATTAGAACTGAACCCCATTATCAGTCATAATATAGTGCGGTAATCTATATCTGCATATTATATTTCTTTCTATAAACTGTACCATCTGCTTTGACCCGACTTAGGTGTACAACTCAGCTTCAACCTATTTGGAGAAGTAATCCACTGCCACTACAATATACCAATGCCTATTAGACGTAGTCAGCTTTATTTTTCCGATTATGTCGATTCCTCATACTGCAAATGGCCATGGAGACATCAACCCTTGAAGTTCCATTGAGGGAAAATGACTAACATCCTTATGAGCTTGATAATCATGGCACTTCTTCACGAATTTGACACAATCCAATTCCATGGTCAACCAAAAGTATCCCTGTCGAGTTATCTTCTTAGCCAAAACTATTCTATTCATATGGAGCCCGCAAACACCTGCATGCACAGTTTCCATGATTCTCTGAGCTTCTTCCTTATCCACACATCGTAAGTGCATCCCAGTATGCATTTTTTTATATCGCATATCATTGTGACTGATAAAATATCTAGATAACATCTTCAAGGACACATTCTCCTTCTTATATGCATCCTTAGGAAACCAGCCAGTTTTGAGACACCTCTGCAAATTATAAAACCACGGCTTTTCCTGTGGCCATTGGCATTACCCTCACCTCCTCACAACACGGAGTCCTAGACTTTGCTAAAATCAAGGGCTTAACCGGAGTCTGTGTACCACTTTCCCACATTGAGGCTAATGTAGCCAGAGCATCTGTAACTTAATTTTCATCTCGAGGCAAATGCGTGAATCTGCACCGACTGAATGAAAGAGTAACAATGGCTAAATAATTCACATAAAGTCTCAGTTTATTCTCTTTGACTTCCCACTCTTTAGAGACCTGCTTCACCACTAACATTGAGTCCCTATAAACTGTTATCTCTTCTGCCCCTACATTTCGTAAAGCTTCCAGTCCGAATATGCATGCCTCATACTCTGCCTGATTATTGGTTACTTTGAATTCTAGCCTTTTTGCCATGGGAATCATTTCTTGATTAGGAGTGAACAAGATTACTCCGACACCTGCCCCTTTATTATTAACTGCTCCATCGAAGTACATACGCCATCCCTGCACTTCAATGGCTCCCAAGTGCTCATCGAAAAATTCCAGTTCCCATTCCTGATTATCATCCATAGGATTCTGTGCTAAAAAGTCTGCAATAGCTCTTTTTCCAATCACCTTCCTGGACAAGTATTCAATATCAAACTCTGTAAGTAGCACCAACCATCGAGCCAACTTTCCCATGAGAGAAGGAGTTTACTGGAGATACTTTAGAGGATCATGCCTTGATACCGTTTGAATCTCATATGATTGGAAATAATGTCAAAGTTTCTTAGTCACCCATACAACTGACAGACATGTCTTTTCCACCATATTATAATTAACTTTATAAGGTAAAAACTTCTTACTCAAGTGGTACACAACATGTTCCACTCCATTCCTATTCTCTTACGCCAGCATTGCCCCTACGGTTTTCTTTTCTATGGCTAAGTACAATTTCAGCGACTTTCCTGGCCTTGGTGGTTGCAACATAGGTGGCTTCATTAAATACCTCTTGATAGTCTCGAAGGCCTGCTGACATCTATCATCCTAAACCATATGCTGATTCTTTCTTAGCAACTTAAATATCAGGTCACATATAGTTGTCAACCTAGCTATGAACCAGGTGATGTACTGCAGACACCCTATGAACCCTTTCACCTCCTTTTTCATTCTTGGAGCTGGCATCTCACTGATGGCTTTTATTTTATCTGGATCAACTTCTATCCCTCTTCTGCTGATTATATGACCCAATAGTTTGCCTGAAGTAAGCCCAAACACACACTTCTTTAGATTTAGTCTAAAATTATACTTTTCGGCCTTGTCTATGAACTTGTCTAGAGATTTAAAGTGCCCTTCTCTAGTTGGAGACTTAACCATCATATCATCCACATATACTTCAATCTCCATATAGATCATGTCATACAGTAGTTTCGTGGCCATCCATTGGTATGTTGCCCCGGTATTTTTCAGTCCAAACGGCATCATGAGGTAATAATAAATTCCCCATTCAATGATGAATGAGGTTTTTCGTTTGTCTGCCTCAGCTATCTTAATTTGATTGTACTCGGAGAATCTATCAACGAAGGAATACATTGCACTCGAAGCTGTATTATCTATTAGTGTGTCAATATAAGGCAAGGGAAAATCATTTTTCAGACAGGCCTTGTTCAAGTCCCTGTAATCAACACACATTCTTACTCTTCCATTTTTCTTCGGTACCAGTACTATATTAGCAAGCCACTTCGTGTCATCGACCACTTCAAGAAATCATACTTTCCACTGCTTTTCAACTTCTTCTTTAATTGGGAGTGCCCATTCTAGTCTCGACCTTCTTCTTTTCTATTTGACTGGTACAATATAAGGGTACGTACGGATCTCGTGCTCCATAATCTCACGATCTATTCCTGGTATATCCTCACAGCCCTAAACGAATACTTTCTATCTTTTTATTAAGATTTCCTTCATTTTTTCACTCTCATCAAGAGTAATATCAGAAGCAATTAATATGTTTTTGAAATTTTTAATTGTGCCTAAATTAAATGTTTCAGTTTGCACAGAATTAATGTCAAATATATATATGAAATGATCATCACAATAAGAGTAACCATTAGGTGAGACATCACACAAGTAAGCAAAGCCAGATTTCATTGCATTAACCTTAGAAAAGAATAAATCATCAGCTTCAAAAAGTTCAGCAAAGGAAACATCAAAATCATCAAAAAAAGGTGTCAGCAAAAGAGTTCTGGATGAAAGTCTCCAAGTCCACAGTAGCATCCTCACTCTGACCAGTATCTCCTACAGCAGCCCCCATGCCCCTTTTGGTGATCCCCTTTCCTTTGGAGTCCTTTTCAGCCACAATATCCTTAGCTTTTTCCTCAATATCCTTCTTTCCCCCTGTGAGTTCTGCAGCAGTAGCAGTAACTTCCTCATCTACTATCAGCTTTTCTAGTGCTGGCTCATCCATGCTCTTCTCACCCAAATAATCCATAAAAATCTTAAATCCAAGGACTTTCTTTCTTTCTAGCAATAGAGGCTTAGGCTTACCCTCGTAGGGATTGTAATTTCCTTCCTGCACAAATCTTTCCTAGAGGGTCCATTTTCTTCACTATCGGGCCCATCTTTTTCTCTGCAATAGCTAAGCCCATGCTTAGAATCTATAACTTAGCTTTCAAAAACTCTGGTGGTCCAGTCTGATTCATTCCTAGTCCCAACCTAGGCAGGAAGTTCATTCCTTTCATCATGTTCAGCACCTTCTCCTTCATAGAATCTTTATAAATAATGCACACTTTAAACCCTAAATTCAGAAGGATCTCCTTAGGAGCCAACTTCAAAAATGCGATGGCTGCCTTAGTTTCAGCTGTGATAGTGATTATCTTTCCCTCATGTGGAAACTTGATCTTCTGATGGAGAGTGGAAAGAACTCCTAAGGGGTGGAACCAAGGTCTCCCTAACAGTACGGCAAAAGTGACCAGGATATCGATCACATGGAGAATGACCTAAGATTCAATGGGTCTAGTCTTGACTAGAGCTCTGAATGTACCTTCTACTGATCTCTTAGTGTCATCATAAGCCTTGATTATCATGTCGGTAGGCTGTAAGTCAGCGGTAATCAAACTGAGCTTTGGCAGTATCTTCAATGGGCATACATTTATGGTTGACCCATTATTTATCAGTGAAAATAATTGCTCCCTCGAGTTTTTGCATTAAGGAACTCATTAATTGTTCAGGGGTTGTACCGATGGAAACTTTCCTCTCATGCAGAACTTGGACCATGGCATCCTGTTGAATCTTAGATTGCATAAAAAGCTCCCAGATATTGGACACTGTCTTCTCAGGTAGTTCTTTCTTTGTTTCTTCCTTTTTTTTTAGTTTTAGGCTCAGCTTTAGGCTTATTTTTCTCAACTGGTTCTTCCTCTTTCTTCTCCTTCTTTTGCTTGGTTGATGCTACATGTTCAACCTCCCATTATCTTTCACCTTCCCACATATCAATCCCTTCTTTGGTTTCCTCATCATCAGAAGAATAAATATCCATCATGTTCATAAATAGACTCCTCTCATGGGTTGGTTCAGGTTAAGTAAGTTGGGTAGGTTCTAGGTCGATGAAGGAGTTTAGCACTTATTCTTCAGTCAAACTAGTGCCAATCATCAGAACGTATTGATTTAGAGGTAGGGTGTTTTGGTAATTTGGCAGAGGATTTGTTTGGGTGTTTAGCTTTTTGGTTTCTGGATCGACCAACTTTCCGGAGTCAATAAGGTCTTGGATTTCATGTTTGAGGTGGGTGCATTGGTCGATGTCATGACCGATGACTTGGTGGTATTTACAATAGAGCCTTGGGTTAGTATTGGGAAGTGAGGTCTTCAGTGGTAGAGGTTGAAGGAGTCTATTTTCGATGAGCTTCTCGAGAACTCTTGAGAGGGGTCTTCCAAGGTTAGAAAACCTCTGGGGCTACCCAATGGCATTGATTTGGACACTATTGCTTGGTCCCTCTTTGCCCCCAGTTCTCCATTTGAAAAACTTCTTCTCTTGGGCTCCATCTGCTTCTTTCTGGACCCCAAACCTGTAGAGTTCTTCAAAATTTTTGATTCCCAAGTCTTTCAACTTCCTAGCTAGTGGCAGAGCAGATCCCTCAATAGCAATCATTAATTAATCTGCTTTGGCTGGTTGATGCCTCATCTGTGCCAACTTACCATTCCATCCAGTCAGATAATCAGAAAAAGATTCATTAAATTTCTACTTGGTGTTTTGCAGATCTCTCAATGATACCTCCAATTAAGAATTCAACCCATATTGTTTCATAAATGTTGTACACAACTCTTTCTAGTCAGCTTGCATATGAGGATCTAGAGAGTAGTACCAACGGATTGGTGCTCCTTCTAGGGACATCAAAAACTATTTCACAATCTAGGATGTGGTTAGCCCAGTTGTTTTCATGTAAGTGATGTATTGTTTTAAATGAAAATGGGGATCCTCAGTACCCGAGTACTTTCTCATGTCGGGGAACTTGAATTTCTTTGGTAGCGGATCTTTGTTGTCGAAATCCAAGTCACTATAGTCCATTGAAGCATCCATTCCCTTTTCTTTTATCAAGAGTTGCATTTGAGATTTCATCTTCGCCATCTCCTTAGCCTATTCTGGTTGTTCAGAGCCCGCAGTAGGTTGCAACCCTTACTTAAGAAGATTAGCAATCACAATTTCAAGGTCATTATCTTATCCCTGGATTTCCCAATAGTAGCTTTGCCCTCATCCAAGTCAATCGGCTACTTGCCCCTAGCTGTCTGAAACATTTCTCCCATCACTTCCCAGATAATATTCCTCATGTCAGTAGATATTTCCTCTTTTAACTATCTTTTTCAATCTTCCAAATCAAGGTTATCAGCCATTGTTGTGGTTTCGGTCTGTGAAGTAGCTCTAACTGGTGTAGCTTTGATTAGTCGACTTTCGCTAGTGCGTGTCCAAACAGAGGGTAGAGGATCTATTTCTGTAAAACAACGGATTAGAAACATGCATGATGTGTATGCATGATATGCAGGGGTTTAACAAAGCTAACAGACAAACAAATAAACAATCACATATAAGGTCTCGAATAAACAGCCTTCTAACCTTATTCCTCCCACATACGTATTCAAGGTAAGTCACTTGTCCTAGAATTTTTGGTCTGGGTTTTAATTATCAATAAGAGATAATAAAACTGACGTACATGCATAAACTCTCAAGATGGAATAAACAAATAGCATATCTCTTCCATAAAATCAGAGTCCAATATAACAAGTCATGGTAGAAGGACAAAAGCCTACTCTAGAATGGTTCATCATTATTGGACTTGGATTTTATAAACGAGACTACTATATATCAACAGAATACATGCATTAGAGGAAAAACTTAAAAGTAGTTGCTAGGGCGCTACATGAGCTGAGTCTCGGGTAAAGTTAAAGGCTCCCACAGTCTTTTATATATTTTCTTTCCGTCTTCCTACTTAAGGGTCCAAACGACGTACTTAATTGTACTGCACTACGAGTGATAATAGATATATACTCCACCACCAGGTTCAAGTGAAATACAGGCAGCAAAGCAACAACCATTGTCGGGTTATTCGGGACTGTATGCACAGTATGTGAAAATAGTATAGTGAATGCAAATGTAGAAGGAATAACTAGATAATTAAAAATAATAAAACACAAAATACTGAAATCAGTTTCTCTATCCCCAGTGGAGTCGCCACTGTAGGTGGCGGGATTTAGTGTGCGCCCAAGTGTTTGGCAACCACAGCACTGCGTCGGCTTAGGGCCCATTAGAAGTACAACTTTGAACCTTTTAACGGGCTTTAGTTGGAGAATGGGATCGCTACCCTGATAAAATCCGGAAACACTTTTACAATAACTGGATCTCACGGAGGGAGCTCAGCAGCCGTCCTTAGAGATTAGGTCTGGAAACTGGGTATGGACTTTTAGCTGTCCATCCGATCTTGCGATTAGCCTCCGTTTGTGTTTTATATTTTATTATCTTTAATTATTTAATTATTCCTTTAATTATATGCAAATAGCTATTTTAATCTAAAAAATTTCTAAATTTTACATTTAAATCTAAGTTGGCTAATTAAGTCCAGTTTCATGCAATTTAGCTTTCAGTCCACACATTCATACATCGCGAATATAGGCTACAACAATAATGGTAAATAATATATATAAAAATAATAATTAAAAGCACGCACAAAGAAAATGAGGGAGGAGAAATGAGTTACATCCTTTTTCGTGCAAATTAACTAAAAAATGAATAAATAAATTCTAATATTAATTCCCCAAAATAATGGGAATAGTTCTGTCATCATAGGAAAATAGTTAGATCTCCAGTAACCCTACAAAAATCAAGAAGTTAATAGACAGAATAATGTATATAAAAAATAAAAATTACATCAACTGGGACATAGAGGCGTGCGTCTCTATGTTACAGAGGCACACGTCTCTGTGGAGGGAAGGAATAGCCCTCCCTTCAACGGTTAAAAATTCAAAATTTTTTACATATCAGTAGAGGCATGTGCCTCTATCAACTAGAGGCATGCACCTCTTTGAGCTAGAGGCATGCGCCTCTACGCATGGGCGCATGCCCTCTGATTTTCTGCAGGGGTTCATTTTTTATACAACTTAAACCATACACCTGAATTTTCAAAAGGCAATGTAATAAAAACACCAAATAAACTTATATCATCAAACTCCACAACAATGCATATATTACAGCTGAAAGAAACAAAATATGGAATTATTAATGAAAATTAAAGATTCAAATAAAAAGAAGAAAAGTTTACTGTGAAGCTTGAATGGAAAGTAGTTTGGCCCTCATATTCATTCTAGAACACCCTCCACGCTTCAGGAATTCCAAATTCAGGCCTTTTATTTGGTTTTGATTCTGTTTCTTTTGTTTTTTTTTTCTTTTCTCTCTCTCTTCTTTTTTCTTTTTTTTTTTCTCTATCCCCCTCTTCCAGAGCCCTTCCCTCTATTTTATCCCCATTTTCCCCCTCAATTACTCACCTGCCTCCCTCAATCACTCTTACAGATGATGTTTTGATTTTTTGAAACTCAATTGAACAACATTTCAAACATCTACAAACTTTTTTTCAAGTTATAAAGAAAAATGGTTTAGTAGTTTCCAAATCAAAGATTTCACTCTTCGAAACTCGAGTTCGTTTTTTGGGACATTACATAACCCATAGAACCATAACTCCAATAGAAAGGTATCTTGCATTTGCATCTAAGTTTCCAGATAATATCTTAGATAAAACCCAACTGCAGAGATTTTTAGGAAGTCTGATCTATGTTTTAGATTTTTGTCTAAACATAAATCGTCCAGCAAAGCCACTGCATGATAGATTGAAAAAGAATCCAGTTCCATGGTCTGATCATCATACAAACATTATTAGATAAATCAAAAAATAGGTTTTAGAAATTCCGTATCTGCATATAGCTGATCCATTAGCTCCCAGGATAGTTAAGACAGATGCATCAGAATTAGGATATGGGGGTCTCCTCTTTTATAGGGGTCAGTAATGATCATGCATTGGTGCTGCATAATTCTCCTACTCTTCAGGAAGGTATCGTGGTTCACTCCACTAATTCTCCTTCCTATTATAATACAGTTATTTCGGAAGATATAGAGGGATGGTGATAACTGATGGTAAGAGGCTTCGTTGAGTTCTTAATTCTGATGAAGGGTCAGATTATGGACTGTTAAAGGGTGATGGGCTGAATGTTGTGGTTTTTAGGCCTGTTCATATGGCTCTGGACCTAGTATCTAATCAATTTAAAGAGGTGGGTCCTGAGAGTCAGGCCCACCTAGCGCCATGAGTTGTCTTGCTTAGAATTGCCATGGGCTGGCCAACCCATGGGCAATTCGTTTGTTATAAGACTTAGTCTCTTCTCATAAGCCAAGTCTAATATTTCTCTACGAAACTTTGGCCATTTCTGACAAAGTAAGTTAGGTCTATAAGAAGTTGGGTTTTTCAGGCTTTCATATTATGGATCGGATTGGGCGTGGTGGGGGTTTAGCTCTACTTTGGTCAGGTTTTGTTAATGTCGATGTTTTGGATTCATGTTCTAATTTTATTGATTTTACAGTCTCTCATGTTGATCTTGGGTGTTGGCATTATACTGGTTTCTATGGCTGCCCTGAAGTCTCTAGGAGGAAGGTTTCATAGCAACTTCTTCGAATGCTATCACAGGCTTCTTATTTGCCTTGGTGCATTCTCGGTGACTTTAATAACATTCTTCATATTTCAGAGAAGAAAGGAGGCAGTGAATATCCTCAATGGCTTTTGACTGTATTTCGAGTACTATCATGGACTGCGAGCTTACTGATTTGGGCTTTGAGGGGTATCCTTTTACTTGGGAACAATCTAGGGGTGCTATTGGCAAGGTTGAGGAGCTTTTGGATAGAGGTTTTGCGTCTGAAGATTAGTTTCGTTTATTTCCGGATGCTATTCTTCATGTTTTGGATACTTCCACTTCAGATCATCTTCCAATTATGCTCTCCTTAAACAAGCAGGTTTATATTCCTCGCGTTATTCGGTTCCGTTTTGAAAATTCTCGGTTGGAAGATTATGCTTGTGCTCGTATTGTCTCGGATTGTTGGTCTAATTACTTTAATCCTGATTTACTGTCCAAATTGCATTCTTGTGGTAAAGAGCTTTTTGACTGAGGTCGTGGTTGGAAGTTCCGTTTTAAAAGGGCCTTGAATGTTTATCGGTCTCGGTTAGGCTCTTTAAAGAAACGTATGGATTTACAAAGTTTAGATGACTATAAATCTTATCTTAAGGATTATGAATCTCTTTTGTTACAATAGGAACTCTACTGGAAACAGAGAGCTAAGCAGTTTTGGTTGAAATATGGTGACTCTAATACACGTTTCTTTCATTCTTTTGCTTCTATGCATCGGAAATCAAATAAGCTCTCTCGGATTAAAAACAGTGCTGGTGTTTGGCAATTTGATGTTGAAGGTATACAGATTGTTATGGTGGATTATTTTAATTCTATTTTCTAATCTACTGGTGTAACTCCTACTGGTTTTGAAAGTTGTATTACGGCTTATATGTCTTTTGAGAAAAATGATGCTTTAATGGCCCCTATTTCCAGTGATGAAGTATTTCAAGCGGTAAAGAGTATGCATCCGGATAAGGTTCCGAGTCCGGACGGTTTTAATCCTGCCTTTTATCAAAAATTTTGGTCGATTATTAGGTCTGATGTGGTGCATTGGTGTCAATCTGTCTTTGAGCAAGGTCTTAATCTGCATAATGTTAATCATACTTCTATTGTGCTCATTCCAAAAAAAATGGTCTCCGAAATTCATGTCTGACTTATGACCAATTGCGCTCTGTAATGTGTTGTATAAGATCCTTGCTAAGCTTCTTTCTAATCGCTTGCATGCCATTATGCCTTGCTTGATTTTTGAGCATCAAAATGATTTTGTGGCAAGACATTCTATCATAGACAATTTAGTGGTGGATTTTGAGATTAATCATTTTCTTCGTAAGAAAACAGCTAGTAAGGTGAGTTTTGCTGCCTTAAAGTTGGATATGTCCAAGGCTTACAATCGGCTAGAATGAAGCTTTTTAAGACGGGTGATGATTCAGTTTGGTTTCTGCGAAGCTTGGGTTAACAGGGTTATGAATTATGTCTCCACTGTCCATTATGAAATTCTTCTTAATGGTAGTGAAATTGGTTCTGTTATTCCTTCTCGAGGCTTACGTCAAGGGGACCCCTTGTCTCCGTTCTTATTTATCTTGTGTGCAGAGTCCCTCAGTGCAATGTTCCGATTCAAAGAATCTCAAGGTCTTCTTCATGGTGTCCGTATTGCTAGACAAGCACCTTCGGTGAGCCACTTATTTTTCGCCGATGATTCTTACTTTTTCTTTAGGACTTCTATTGAAGAGTGTTTGGTTGTTAAGGAGATTCTTGCTGAGTATGCTTCATCGTCTGGGTAGATGGTTAATTTCACCAAGTCAAGTCTCTCTTTTAGTGCTAATACTACTGATTCTGTGCGCACTGACATTTCATTTTTGTTTTCTATACAACTAGATAGTGGGTCTGGTGTGTATTTGGGTCTTCCTTCAATTATAGGGCGAAAGAAGAGAGAGGTTCTCAACTTTGTCAAAGACAAGGTTTGGCATAAAATACAACAATGGAGTTGCAAAAATCTTTCAAGGGCAGGAAAGGAAGTTCTGCTTAAATCGGTCGCTCAATCTATGCCTACCTACGCTATGAACATATTTCTTCTTCCTGTCTCTCTTTGCAATGCCATCGAAAGACTCATGAATTCTTTCTGGTGGGGAGGAGGCTAGAGCTCTCATGGAATCCGGTGGAAGTCATGGGATAGCTTGTGCTTGCCTAAGAAATATGGTGGAATGGGATTTAAGAAATTAAGGAGCTTCAATATTGCAATGTTATGCAAACAGACCTGGGGATTTATCAATCGGCCCATGTCTTTAGTGTCAAAAGTTTTTCAAAGCCCATTATTTTCCTAATGGTTCATTTTTAAATGCTAAATTAGGGTTCAATCCTAGCTTTGTTTGGAGTAGCATTTTCGCTACTCAATCTGTTATCTAGCGAGGAGCAAGAGTCCGCATCGGTGATGGAGTTTCTTCCAGTATCGCGAAGGTGCCTTGGCTGCCATATAACCAGAATGGTATGATTTCTTCTACGCTTTCTCAGGATGTAGGTAATTCCCCGGTGGATTTTTTGTTTGTTGTTAATCATCGGGTCTGGGACATGGAGATTTTATCCGATTTGTTCAATCAACGGGATCGTGATTTGATTTTATAAATTCCTTTAAGTCGTTTACATGTTGAGGATAGTTGGATGTGGCTGCCGTCGCCTAATGGATCCTTTTCTGTGAAGAGCTGTTATCGAATGATGCAAAATGTTTCAGCAGATTCAGTTGATGCAATTTGGTCTAAAATTTGGCATCTTTCAATTCCATGGAAAGTTAGAAATTTTCTTTGGCGGTGTGTCTCTCAGGTGCTTCCTACAAAGGCTGCCTTAAAATCGAGGTTTGTGCCTATTGATGATGTTTGCCCTTTGTGCTCTTCGGTAAAGAAGATTCTCTCCATATCCTGTATTTTTGTCTGGTTGCCTTTAATTGCTGGAGTAGATGTCATTTTTATGTTCATCCTATTGAAGATCGATCTGTTACCGAGTGGATGAGTCTGATTTTACAATCTTTGTCTATTGATGATGCTAAATTGTTCTCGATCATTTGTTGGTCTTTATGGTCTAATCGTAACAATGATGTCTGGCAAAATTCTATTAGTTCTGTGTCTGCTATCTTGAATAATGCAAGTTGGTCCTTGTTTCAATGGTCTGCTGTTCGTGGTCAATATGGTTCGGCATTACAAGATGTTAGTTTTCATACTGCAGGGGATGTTGTTTGGTCTAAACCGAGCTTTGGGTGGTTTAAATTGGATGTCGATGCTGTTGTTTTTGCCCATTCTCACAGTATTGGGTGTGGTTTTATCTTGCGGAATCATGAGAGTTATTTTGTTGTAGCGGGCTCAGTTCCTATGCCTGGCGCTTTCTCTCCGAAGGAGGTAGAGGCTTTAAGTGTACGTGAAGCTTTAAGTTGGCTCAAGAGGTTTACTGTGTCGAAGGTCATTGTTGAGCTCGATGCACTTTCGATTGTGTCAAGTTTATGTAGTCCCGGTGGTTTGTTTGCTTATGATTTAGTCATTTCAGATTATATTGCACTTTCTAATTGCTTTGCTTCAGTGTCTTTTAGATTTGTTAAGCGTTCAGTGTCTTTTAGATTTGTTAAGCGATCACCCAACGAGCTTGCGCATCATTTTGCTCAATTTGCTCGTTCATCAGCTGTTTTGTGGAGTGGCTTGTCCCTCCTTTTGATGTATTATCCATTCTGGCTATAGATAGCCTTCTTTAGTAATGAATCTTTCTTTTCAAAAAAAAAAAACAAGTGCTTGCGAGTGATTCTAGTAAAAGAACATATCATGCTTTGAAGCAATATTATTAGGTTACTTGCAAGTGCTCAATATAGACAACCACTTGGTCATCCCTCTGCTCATCTGATGGCATTGAGAAATCCAAATATGGGATGGATCAAGATCAATACGAATGCTGCAAGGAATTATACTGGCCTATTTTCACTAGACATCTTACTAAGCTGTTGGAGCCAGATTGAGGCAGAGGCTGAGGCTGAGGCTTTGTTTCAAGGGGTCAAGCTAGCAGCAGTGTTACTTTAGGTAGTTTCTGAGATCGATTACCTCAATTTGCTTTTATATGTTACTGATTTAGAGGAGAATCTAGTCTTAACCATGATTTCTTTGTGGACTGCTTAAACATGTAATATTGGACTCCGAAGCATAAAAAGTTACTCAAAGAACCAATCAGGCTAACCTGTCAACTAGAAAATCAGAATCCACAGACATTCTATTAAGTCTCGTCATGCTCTGCTCAAGAGCACGGCGCAATTTTGAATTATCCTCCTAAAGCTTATTTACTCTGTTTTTTTCCTTCTGCTAGTGTCCTTTCAGCATGTGAAAGCTTGGCTAAAATTTCTTGTTTTTCTCACTTTTATACTTATGTTCCTTGTTCCGTGTCCTGAAAAACTAAGGACATATAAATCTCCAGAAAATGAGGCAAAATGATGTTTACATTGATTAGATGTGAAACTCAACACAAGCTTGTTAAAATTTTATTCGTAAGATGTGACATTGTAAGGTTTAGAAAGAACAACATAACCACTAATTTTAAGTTGAAAGTTGCAAGGGAAAGAACATCAGAAAAGAAATGATAATTCATTTGATACAGATTCACATTTACTGATATAGGCGAATACCTTATGGCAAATTGGGAAGTAAATCTGATAAAAGATATAAAAAGAGGTAGAGAGAAATCAAATCTGACAACAATTATATATTATACATAAATCCATCATTTACCCACAGTTTCTTTGGCACTCAGAACGCTAAACTAAACCCTATAACCTAAACTTTCTTTTGACGATCCAAAAAGAAAAAAAAAATCATATGAACTCTGGCTAGATACATCTGGTTTTACAAGGCTGATGGATCATGCAGTATAATTGCACCAAAAAAGATACATCAGGAACAGCTTGCTAGATACATCTCACTGCATGCTGTCAAGATTATTTAGGATTTGAACTAGACTAAATTATCATAGCATATAAACTAGGGAGAACAAGAGTACTGTAGAACATACAACACATATCCAACAACATCAAACAAATAGTTTTAAGTAAAATTTTGTTGACAAATTTCAATGAGGATTTCAGGAATTACCTTGAGCATGTGAATATTGTTTGCTGATGATGTCTTAGAATTCTCACTTCTAGAAACATTTAGAGCCTCCTTTGTTGCATCCAAATTCTGCTTCAATGAGCCATTTTCTTGGTTCAATCTGGAAATTTGATCCTTTCAATTAGGTAGCAAAGAAATGCTTTAAAGTTGTCAAAGGCTAAAACAAACCAATAGTGACAGAAACTCATACAACAAAACTAATCCTGAAAAGCTTGTGTGAAGCAGAATTCGATGAATCCCAAAATTAGCAAATTTAACAAAGATCAATAGCCAGTTAACAACAAAAAGTCATTTGCAGAGCACGAGTTCTTCATTCCTATCACTGTTTGCTGGGGTATCAAAGGTCCACCCCTAAAGTAGTATAAGTTATACATATCTAACATTTGATCATATTACTGGTCAAAATCCTAACTTCTAAAACTACAAACTCTGTGGAACCATCCACAGTTCCTTAATTTCAACCTTTTTAGTCATCATTAAAAAAATTACTATTATTAAAAAGCAAGCTGAGAAATACGCACATGCATGGGTCGGAAATAAAAGAATGAAAATCCAACTTAGAAGAAAAGGAATACCCCTTTTTCTTTCAATAAGTCCGCAAAATTAACTGATAATGCTTTAATTTCAGATTCAGATTCTTGAAGCCTCCTAATCTCTGCTTTATACTGCTCAATCTACAAAGATGCAAGAATTATAACCTGAGGTTTTTTAATCAAGTGCTAAACAAATTACAGAAAAAAAAAAAAAAATACCTCAGCATTAAAAGATAAGTTGATTCCATTCTCTCAGCCATTTGAGAGCGAGAAGCCGAGTTCGAATGCATGGAACTATGAGAATTTCTTCGATCAGAGAAATCACTGCCATTGGTAAAGACATAGATCTCAAGCTCTTTATCATCATCATCATCAACATCGTCATGCACATCCAGTGCAATTTTATTAAGGTTTTATTTTAAAGTTTCAATCGAGCTCCACATAATTCAAAAATCCAGGCACCAGATCTTCAATTAATTTAAACCAATCTAAGAAATGGGGAAAACTGTAATGGTTGGCGTGCGAGAAAAGGTTTTATTCAAGGGTAAAGAACTGCTGGATGCATTGTTTGGTGACCACTTTGTTTGTTTCACCTCTAAACATTTCCATCATCAACTGCGTTCAGGTTACCATCCACATTTGGATCATTCAGGGCTTTCACTTGCTGATACATTTGAATCATTCACTGTTTTCAATCACCCGGTTTAATACCTCTAAGCAGGCCAAGAAAAACCTTGGAGCTTATACATGCTTTCCTAATTCTGCTACCACAACAGTCAGTCACAGAAGCCAAAACTGCCTTTTCTCAGCTCAATAAGGAGTCATCATGGCCTAACAAGGTAGGATGCCCATATGTCATCTGCCGGAGGTGGTGGCTGAATCCAATGCCCTGGAATGCGGCTGTACCCAAATTTCATATGAATTACTAAAAACTAAGTAGCATAAATCAAAATAATAAGATGCTTATTTGCCTATCTCCCATGGGCAAGCAAGTATGTGAACATAATTCTGGTGTCATGTGCAGCAATAATCAGGATTAAGTTGGTGTCGTGGATTGGCGAAGTGATTTGCTAGCTTACCTTCCCCCTTGTCGTAGGTATGCATCCCATGTTTGTTTAACCTGCAAGCAATAATTAAATGATCCGTGAGACTGAATGGCATTTGCAATGGTCATCAAATCAACCCACCAATGAGCAGATGTCAATATTTGAAGGGTGAACTTGCAAATTTGAGCTAACAGAATAGAAAGACTGCCTCAGAATATTGAGTAATCATCTATAATATGCAAGAATCAGTAGAATAAGTTGCTGAAAAAGTGAAAATCACCTCGATAAGTGTGCCCATATCATTATTGCTGCCGTGGTAATAGTGGTAGAACTCCAGTGGTAAGTTTGCTAAAGAATCGTATGCTCCACTATAACTTTGACCTTCAGTTCTTTCTTCAGTTGGGCCACTGACTGCAACAGAATCTCTACTTTCTTTGCTCTCAGCTACCCTGCCTTTAGTCTCCTTAGTTTCACCATTATCAGCACTTGAATTCTTTAAAATGGGTGGATGACTCCGGATTGATTTCCTAGATTCCTCAGCAGTTGTGATGGCATCCTTGGCAGCAGCAGCCACTGCTTGTTGCTCCTCTTCCTCAACTGCAGCCCGAACTCTCTCAAGAAACTTGTCGTCATCCTCTGGGAGAAAGTGCCCTGCATGATAATGCAACCAACCAGAAGTACAAGTTACAAGCAAACAAACAGATTTGCTAATCTTAAAACCATCAACAGATAAAGCCTCACGTTTGTTTTCATAGTTATTTTAGGCAAGCAGTGACTGAAATTCTATTTTTCAAGCATGAATGATGGATCCAATACACCAAAGTCATATGAGTTGAATGTCAGTTGACAGCATTATAAGTGCAGTTATACATTAACTCATCCTACCATAATGATGTAGGATGTAAAAGCCAACTGTATCGTAATAGATTTTGAGCAAATGTTTATTTGAAAAGCCTAAGAAATCATATGGCTCACCTTGTTTTTTCAATTTCCTGATCCTGATGGAGCGTAATTCTTGCAACTTCTCCACAATCAGAACCAGCTCTAGCTGACAATATGGCATTGTATAAGACTGGCCCTATAAAGGGAAAAAGAAAAGCACAAAAACTACAATACATTCCAAAACCATGTCTCAATATGCAGCTTTGGACTGTCCTATGAATAGTGAGAAGGATAAACATAGGTTTGGATATCTTAATTAGAAAAGAAAATGGTTATTCATATACAGATTCTAAGTGGAGTGTTAAGGTTATACATGAGTTCTCACTCTAGCAGTCACACAAAAAGCAATGAGAAATTAGAGGAAGTTCCTAGACCAGTCTTGAATCAAAATTTTTTTATTCTTAAATACTAGTTCCAAATGCTTGCATTCAAAATTTAAAAGGCCTTGCTGATCTTAGCTAATGGATAGAACTTGATATAAATTCTATAAATCATGTACAAACTAAGAGAGATAAGTAATATTCTAGCAATATCTTTTGAAAAATGTCTAACGGCCAAAAACCAGAAACAACCAAACACGAGGTTTCTGTTGTCTACGTAACAGAAATTTATTTCATCAGCCAAAAATGGACTTCCATGCATCTAGCCTTTTTATTTTTTTTTTATTACAATTGGATAACATAGCAAAATATCACATCCCTATAAATCAAGGAAAGTAAACTCAGGCTCTCACCTCAGATTCTTGTCTCTTTCTCTCCTCTTTTGCCTTAAGTCTTGCAATTTCTTTCATCTCTGCCATCTGCAACCACATATACCTGGGTTAAAGTTGCTAAGAAATGCAAACTCCTTACTACACCTAAAAATCAAGATAACAAACAGAAAAAAAAAAAAAAAAAGGGAAACTAGCGAAACATAATCATGAATGACATTGTAGCATAATGAAAGGCACTGTAATCATGCAAGTATTCCCCATCTTTTAAATCTGACTAATTAGACAAGTATAATGCACATTTCATATTGCCACCATTAATCAATGAAACTGTAAAACCACATAGATCTTTAGAGAGCAGGACAGTATATGTCGCTATTCAGCCAATAGATAGGATCACAAATTTCTTAAGATTTCAATTTAAATCCATAATAGGATGCTAAATGTGATGGTCACCTAGTGGATGTAAAATGAACATTGATAATAGTTGATCATGTCAGCTTAAACAATATAAAAGTGCCACTACCTTGAGTTGTGCAACATCCTTGGCAATCTCCCTAGCCCTCCACTCGTCAGCCTCTCGATCAGCTTGGTCAAATTGTTCACGCTTCTAAGCACCAAAGTAAGAAAATTGAGCCAAAAATATCATAAGGCCGAGGAAATTAAGAAAGCAACAAACTACCTTCCTATGCATTTCTGCAATTTGTTTTCTTTTTCTCTTCCTCCAAAGCTTATTTCACTTGGACTTTAACACTTGCTCAGACAGTCTAATTGCTAATGATTTCTCCTCCCAAGGACTTGCCTGGTCTAGGAGAGATCGAAATGGTTCCAACTGAGCTCTTAATTTTGACATCAAAGTGTTTGCAGTATCCAGTGAAAGTGATTCTTGTAATTCAAAGTCAATATATTTATCTTCTAAATAGTTGGAAAAGCCATAACCCCTTTCCTTATGTTCCACAGATCCTTTAACATCTTTCATTGTCATCAACACCTTCAGCTCCTTCTGCCTGTTGAGAGTAGTAAGTTAATTACAACTTCTATGTGCTTCAAGTACCATAACTTTAAACACCAAATAAATGGCAAATGGAAAATTAAGATTGAAATAGAGAAATAATAATAAGTACATTGCTTTTGTGAGAATCAAAGTCTCTCGTAAATCTCTCAGTTGATCATCCACATTTTGGTCACCCAGAAAGCAGTTGACTGCAGTGGGTTTGGTTGTAGCATTGGCAACCATGGATGCAATGGTAGTGGAGGTGCCGCCGAAGCCAAATGAAATGGAAATGGATTCATTACTGTAGACAAAAAAAGATTAAAATAAATAAATAACAATCTTATAAAATGCAAACACAAATAAGAACAAATGCCTTATTGAACAGTATAAATACATCGATAGAAAGCAATTTGAGCAACAGAAGGATAAAATAATTACTGTTTGGAGAAGGCGGTCGGAGTCATTAAAAGCGAGTCGAAAATCTCCAACTGAAGAAGATGCTCGATGGGAATAGAACGTGTCCATTTCCATTTCCGTTCTAGGATCAAACAGATCTGAATTCACACCTTTCATTAACTATAACTCCCTTCAAATTAAATTTCCCCAACCCATATATATGCATGTGTGTGCGTATGTGTATGTGTATTTTTTTGAATTTTTATGGTAGCTTGGCGTTTTCTCAAAGGAAATAAAGAAGGTGAGACTAGAGAATCTATTTGGTAACAGGAAATGATTCAATATTTAAAGGAATACTTTTTGGACAACAGATTTTTGCTTGCTTCTGTTAGCCTATTCTCATTTCTCAATTATCATTTCCATTTTTTAAATGAATTTACGTGCATCCTTTGAAATGTTAATTGTCGTTTTTTATTTTGCTATTGGACTTTATGTTGTCGTTTTTTTTTTTTTTATGGTAATGCTTATTTTTTACCAACTCAACGGTGCATCTTAGTTTAGAACCACAAAAAAAAAAAAAAGAAGAATTTTACTGTAAATATATATATATATATATATACACACACACACATATAAACAACTGTAAGTGATATTGACCCAAAAAAAATTGACGTTATAAGAATTTGAAGACCTTCATACAAGTATAGCTAGTTGTTCGTTAATTGTTACACCTGTCATTATTTTATTGAAAATTTTTTCTTATCATGCAAGTTTGCTTCAAAAGGTAAAATCTTATTTTACAAGATACTACATATATATAACTAAGTAGGAATTTATGTTAAATACATGAGAACAAGTGTATGCATACACACTTCCAAGTTCCATCATAATTCTTTCTGAACAATCTTCCCTCATAATTCAATTGTGCCTTTGAAGCATCCATACAATTTTTTCAATGTCTTCACATTTGATAATCCTCTATAAAAGTGCTTCAAGAAGACTTCTTAGAGCACCCAACTATCAATTACTCTTCTTCCCTTCTGTCCCCAACTTCTCCAGACTTCTAAAAAATAACATGTGTAGTTTAGCAGGGCATGTATTGCTAGGGATAAAATTTGCTTTAATAGGTTTATGGCATCTCTTTAATCACGTAAAATTCCATTCACTGCATCCAAACTCTTACAAATCTTTTCCATGGTTTAATTCCCACCCAGAAAGTAAGATATTTGGAGCTTTTTATAATGATAGTTGGAACCACTATCTCTATATCCATGGAGCTTTTTATAGGTCCTGCAAAGCACCAACCTTTAGATATTGATGGAACCATACCATCAAATCATCTAAGAAACTTTGAACATTCCTCAATATCAATTCTCTTCTTGGTCTATGCATCTTTTGCAATACTTCTTGATAGACTTAAGGGTAACAATGTTAAGTATGGTCTAACACAGCTTGTGGGAGCAATAGTTTTAGGGCAAGAATTCCTTAATTTTCATCTACATTCCACTGACCACCATGGTCTTGAAGGACAATACCATTTGCTTATACAACTCATTGTACTTGTTTCTTTAGCCACTACTCTTTTGGGTATTGGCCTGCCTAATAGTTTCTTGGTTAGTTTTGTTAGGTCAGTCAGTATTTTGTTTCAAGGTGTTCGGTTCATTGTGACAGGCTATATGCTATGGACACCAAGGGTAATACCTAAAGGTTGCTCAATTCGCAATGAAGATGGTCATAAAGTGGTTAGATGTAATAGCCAAGATGCATTAAATCGAGCAAAATCAGTAATAAACATTCAGTTCAGCTAGTTTCTTATTGGAGTTACTATTTTTTCAATTTCCTTTAATCTGGGTTTGGTTGAAATGTATGGCAAAAGGGTCATTTATTCTGCATTGCCGAAAGAATTAGAAGATCTACAAGAAGATTCTAATGCTATTGAATCACAGAAGGAAAAGAAATTTGAACAGAACCTCAGTAGCAAAGTTCACCAAAATTCTGCAGCCAGTTTTCATTGCTGCATGAAAATTTTTCACAACCTATTCCGTACAACTCAGTCCACAACAGGAAAAATTCTGTGTATCATCATTTCTTTTCCTTGCATTCAGGTTATTATTATTATTATTTTTTTATTGAGATTCTTTTTACTGATTATATAGGCAAATTCTAACTTCTTCTTCTTCATTCTTATATTAAGACCAATATTTTAACTTCATAATACACCTATGATTAACATGACTAATACAGAACCGTACAACCCGCAATTTCCATCCAAAAATAAATCAGTGATCAATGAAAACCTCAAAAGCTCAATAAATAATTTAGCCATATACATAGCTTTAGCAAAATTTTAGCTTAACATTTGAACATTACCAGGAGAATTTCAAAATTTTAAACAAGAAGAATTGAAAAATACTCCCAATAGAAAAAATTTTACCACTGAGGGTTCCGAATTTCAGCCAACAAAAGAGGCAAAAAAAAAAAAAAAAAACTAAGAAATTGAAAGGATACTCACTCACCAACAATAAATTAAAATCAAACATCAAGATATGGCATCAAGTTTGCCCAAAAATTCAGAACTAACATATCATGGACACTTGGACAGCAAAGATTGTAACAAGAATGATAATTGTAACCAAAAATTAGTTCATATATTGGTAAGAAAAGAATTCAAATGCATTCGGAATTCACTCACTATTTTCTTTTTCCAGAAATCTCTTAGCCCCAATCGGTCCTTTATGCTTCTTTAATGATAATCTTCTCCTTAATCAGGTGTTAGTAACACCTGTCTTTTCTTTGCCGCCATTTTCTTATTCTCCTTTAGTCCTTTTTCCTTTTCTTTCTTCTTAAGTCCCTAATTCCCACATACATTCACTAATTAATCCTTCATTAATTTCTTTTCTTTTCCCTCTCTCACCTTTTCACTCAAATGGTTCTATTTTATTCCATTTAGCTATTTTTGAATTTCTTGTTTTAATTTCCTATATATATATATGCAAAGAGAGAAAACTGCCTTATTAGGGAGACATACCAAATATCCATTTTATAATTCAATCATATTATCCATCTTATCTTACCTAAATGGCTTAATATACCCTGCTTTGGCCTATCTTATATATAGCAATCCAAGTCTTGACAAGTGTTGATTTATGGAAGGCATTTTATAACTTAATATCAATTGAGAGTTTTACTCATTTGCATCATATACATACCATCACATGCATAACATCACATACATAGCATAGAAATAAAACAACATGTCATAGCTGAAGGGAATGGATGTTCAAAGCAACCAAATATGCGGAATTTTAAAATTTTGGAAGTATGCAACACTTGCACCAAGTTTGAATCCATTCAATGCCCCAAGAACCAAATCACATGTATTTACACAACTAATCATGCATTATAGATAAAATTTTATC
>CATIWO010069605.1:0-14319 GCA_949673435.1 Macaranga tanarius | reverse complement strand
CTATGTTTAATAATTTATTTTTTATTTAATATTGAATTAGTAGTGAATAATATTTTATTTTAAGTAATTTAAATATTTGTTATAATAGTAATAATAATGAAATTAATAATTTTAATTTTGTTAATATATATATATATTATTTATTTATATAATATCCGGTACTATATTCGGTTTTCGGTTCGGTACGGTTTTTGGTTCGGTTTCAGTTCGGTTCCGGTACGGTTTTTTATAAATCTCCAGTACCGTACCAAATTAGTAAAGCGGTCCGATTCTATTCGGTTCGGGGTTAAAATTATTCGATCCGGTATGATTTTTTATTTATCGGTTCGAATTTTTGGTTCGGTTCGATTTTTTCTCCGTCCCGTGGTCAACCCTACTTGACTATCAGTGAAAAGAAGCACCAAAGTTTCAAAACTACCTTCTTACTTGTAAGAATATTACCATTCTTTACATAATTCAACTACATCTGCTACTAATACTTATTTCACACCTCATCCCATTTTATAATACCTCTTTTATAATAACCTTTCTCTTATATTTAAACATTTTACATTGAATATTTCCACCATTTTTGAACCTAAAACCTATTCTGAAGCCTATACCTTTGACTATTAAAAATTTGCTGTGAGAGAGGAGTTAGATGCTATTATGGTTGATCAAACTTCGTCTGTGTTTTTTATTCCTATTGATCAGCATGTTGTGGGATCTAAATTAAAATATAAACTAAAGTTTAATATAGATGACATAATTAGCAGGTACAAGGCTGCTTAATTGCAAAAGGCTACACACAAAAATAAGGTTTTGATTATCCAAAAAAACATTTATTTTGATTGCTAAAAACACCACTAGAAGGACTATTTTGGCTTTGGCTGTAATTAAAGATTAGTCTTTGGTTCAAGATATGGATTTTTCTTGGCAGATGAAATATATATATATATATATATATATATATATATATATATATATATATATATTATTGGAGTCATTTTTTATAAAATAAATTCAAATTACAAAAATAAATAATATGCATCATTATATAAAATTTTTAGTTAAGTCCTACAAGTCATAAGTTTTTAAATTAAGTTCATAAACTTTTTAAAATTTACTCAGTTATTCCTCAACCGCCAAAACTCATAGAAGTGATGTGTCAATCACTTTAAAAAACTGCTCTAATCGACTTGATGACATGTACATCATATTTGACATATTAAAAATACATCAGATGACATTACTTTGTCATATTTCCACTAAGTACAAATTAGGATTTGTTTATGTCTTTTGGTAACTAAACATAAAACAATAAATACTATACATACATCAAAAGAAAAAAAAAAGCTTTTTTCTCTTAAAAAAATTTGTGTCCTCTTTGTTGTTTTCTTAAGAGAATTGATCGATGTGTTCCAAAACAAAATGAATATAGTAGATCTAAGTGATAGTTTTGTTGGGTGCTCTGATAAAGAGGTATGTATTTTAAGTTTTATTTGGGAAAAATCGAAAATAAAAAAATAGAAGTAAAAATTGCATGATTTTATCACTTTGCTCCTTATACTTTTAGTTTTACCAAATTAACACATATTTGCACTATTGGCAATATACATAGGATGATGCGCTAGCACATAAATAATGTGATTATATCAATTTTATATATGTTTTAAGTGTGATTTTGTATTTAATTTATGTTTAATGGTGTTATTTTTATATGTATATTAGTTTAATTTATGTTTTTGTTGCATTTTAGGGTATAAAAAACATAAACCAAGGAAATAGGGACCTAAAAGTAAAAAATAGCAAGGACTTGAAGTTAAATTGGCAGCCTCAAGCGAGACATGACCATGTATAAATACCACACGGCCATGTTCAACTACACGCCTAGATACATAGCCATGTTCATGGCCATGTTTGCTACTGGAAAGAAGATCAAGGAAAGACACGGCCATGTCTCGAGGCTGTGTCTCAGAAGAATATAGAACACGGGCTCTGGACACACCCGTGTGTCAGCCCGTGTTCTGCAATATGAACATAAAACTAAATTCAATCATGGCCATGTGGTTAGGGCATGTTAAAGTCAAGTTTTTCAGCATAGAAACACGCTTGTATAAAGCTAAACACGGCCATATGGTGTCAATTTTGTCAACTTTTGTGTCAATTTTGCCAACTGGGTGAATTATTAGAGTTTTGTGCGGGAAAGAACAAGAAGAAAAAGAGGAGATTGGTGCCCAAGAGAGGAGAACGAGCTGGAACAGAACAGAGAAAAAAGAAGAACAAGGAGACTAAGGAAAAGAAGATGAAGAAGGAGATTAACACTAAATCAAGACCACTTGAGCTTTCATAACTCTTTTCCCTTCTTTATTTCTTTAAGTTCTTCAAGTTCTTAATGTATTCTTATTTAAATACATTGTTTGTGATATTATGTCTAACTAATTTTATACTTGGTTGGGAATTTGTTGACCTTGGTTGTATGTAACATATTGAGTTAATATATATTTCTTCATATATTTTGTATAAAATGTTCATTGTGCTTAATTATTATTTATGATTTGATCACTCAAGAATAATATGTTAATTAAGATTAGACATTGAGAAATGCTAGTTTTAATGGATCTATGAACATTTGTTGGATTAGTTGACTAGAGATAGCTCAGATTTAATCTAATTCCATTTGGATGTGATTTATAATTTATTCTTTGCATTTACTTTGGGTTTTGATATAATGAGAGTTAATTAAAATTCATTTAATTGTTAGAGATAAATTAGTTAATTTTTACTCGAGGGAGACTAATCACATTATAAGAAATCTAGGATTTGCAGTTGTATCTAGTTATTTATTGTTTAAATGTTAGAGAAGACCAAGTGAAAAAAATTTCCAACCATCCTCATTACCATTTTTTATTTTAATTTTCTTAAATGAATTCTTGTAGTTAATAGTTTTTAATTAATTGTCCAATAGTTTAAATCAACCATTGTTAATCCTTAAATAGGTTAAAATTGGAATTAATAGTTGGATAAACAGTTTAATCCTCATGGGATCGACACTTTCTTACCTTATATTACTTATCGAACCCCGTATACTTACAGAACCCGATCAAGTTTTTGGCACTGTTGCCGGAGATTAAAATTTGTTTAACAACATAATTAGTTCTATTTTTCTTGATTTAAGTTTTCTGTTTTTAATTTTTGGTACTCAATTTTTGCTTTTAATTACTGTAGGATTTTGTTGTGGTGTATGCATAACACCCAAAGAACTAGGTTAGACCCTCTCACTTTTATTCTGGAACTCATAAGGTTTGAAAGAGAGAACAGAAGGAAATATCTAGAGGAACAAAACACCATGGTAGAGCAACCAAAAAAAGAACAAAGAACTCTACTTGATTTTGCTATGCCGGGTTTGGATGGAACAAGACAGAGCATTGCAAGGCCCACAATTAATGCTAACAATTTTAAAACTAAACCAGTATTAATTCATATGATCTAGACCAATGTGCAGTTCTATGGGTTGCCGAATGAAGATCCTAATTTTCATATTGCAAATTTCTTAGAAAGTTATAATACATTCAAGTACAATGGGGTGTTAGATGATGCAATTCGATTGAGGCTCTTCCTATTTACCTTGAAGGACAGAGCTAAAGTGTGGTCAAACTCTCAACCCCCTACTTCCATTATAACTTGGGATCTTTTGGCAAGAGCATTCTTAGCTAAATATTTTCCACCAGACAAGGCTGTTAGAATTATAAAGGACATCACTACCTTCCAGCAATATGAAAATGAGTCGATGTATGAAGCTTGAGAAAGATTTAAAGAACTTCAAAGAAGCTGTCGTCATCATGGATTGCCAAGAGATGTGTTGATCAGAACTTTTTATAATGGTGTGACCCGATCCACAAGAGTCACCAAAATATAGTAGCTGGAGGTTCTTTGATGCAGGAAACAGTTGAGGCTGCATTTGAACTCCTGGAAGAGATGGCAAATAACAATTGTCTGTGGCCATCAGAGCATCAAAATCCACTAAGGCAAGGAGGAAAAATTGGGGTAGACACAATAACTTCACTTCAAGCCCAGATAATAGCACTTTCCAAATAGCTGAGAGATCTTAATACAAGAAACATGTCAGCTGCATCTAGTTCCCAGTTGCCATATGATAGTTGCAATATGGTGGGACACTCAACAGGTGAATGTGAATGCAACAATAATGTTGGGTATGGAGAGGCAACTCTTGAGCAAATTAGTTATGTTAGGAATTAATTTTATGGGAGATAAGGCAATAACCCATATTCTAACACTTATAATCCGGGTTGGAGAAATCACCCAAATTTTTCTTGGAGCAACAACAACAACAACATGGGCTACCAAGATTTTTATAATAATATTCCAAGATAAGCACATTCGGGTTTTTAGCAAAATTAGCGAATTTCACATCCACCTCAGCAAGACAGGTTGGCTTCGATGGAGAGCAAGCTGGATAAATTTTTTGATGCTATCACAATGAAAATGGGCCAGTAAGATGAGAACCAGAAGAGGATGGAAGCCAAGTTTCATTAAATTACCAAGAACCATTCTTCATCCATTCACAACATTGAGGTGCAGATGGGTTAGATTGCAAATGCAGTAACACAAAAAAAATCAAAGGAATCTTCTAAGTAATACCGAACCAAATCCAAAGGAGCAACTAAAAGCAATTTCATTGAGAAGTGGCAAGGAAATACAATCAGGTGATGTACAGGGCAAGGAAGCTGTGGAAACTTAAGAATAAAAATCTCAGAATAGTGATGCTGACTTTAAAGAAGGGAAGGAAAAACAAGCAAAGGAAAGTGTTCGAAAAGAGCCAAGGTCAATGCCAGAGCTCAATACACAGAAATATGAGACTAGGATGCCTTTTCTACAAAGATTAAGGAAATTCAATGATCTTGAGAGGTTTGTTAAATTTTTGAATACCTTTAAGAAACTTGAACTTAACATTCCTTTTGCTGAAGCTCTTGCAGAAATGCCAACATATGCCAAGTATCTCAAGGATATGATCACTAACAAGAGGCGATGGGATGATAATCGAATAGTCGAGCTAACAGCAACTTGCAGCTCCATCATCACCCGAAAGATTCTCACCAAATTAAAAGATCTAGGGAGTTTTACTCTTCCTTGTCTAGTTGGTGGTTAAGAATTTCCTAAGTGTTTATGTGATTTAGGTGCAAGTATTAATCTTATGCCTTTTTCTCTTTTTAAGAAATTACAACTTGGTGAGTTGACTCATACTAACATGACCTTGCAACTTGTGGATCACTCTACAAAGTAACCACGTGGAATTATTAAAGATGTTTTGGTTAATGTGGAAAATTTTATTTTTCCTGTGGATTTTATGGTTTTGGATTTTGAAGAAGATAGCAAGTGTCCTCTAATTCTTGGAAGACCCTTTCTAAATACTGGAAAAGCCATTATAGATTTCCATGAAGGGAAAATTACTTTGAGAGTGGGAGAAGAGAGTGTAGAGTTTGTTATGCCTCGATTGATAAAGCACCCACTGGATGAGGAATCTTGCATGAGAATGGAGGTCGTAGATGAGTGTGTAGGGGAAGTGAATTTGAGTGAGGAAGTTCTAAAAAAAATTTAAAGTGTGAAGTAGATAGTGAATCCTCACAAGAAACCAATTTTGTTAAACCTGAGATTCTAGTGCAAAGTAGCAACCCTACTCCTCCATCTGTTGTTCAGCCACCCAAACTTGAGCTTAAAATGTTGCCCACCTATTTAAGATATACCTTTGTAGGGGAGGGAAACACTTTACCCATCATTATTTCCAATAAACTTTCCATTGACCAAGAGCAAAAGGTGTGTGACATTGTGAGAAATAGGGTGAAATCTATGGGATGGCAGCTTTCGAATATTAAAGGGATCATCCCTTCTATTGTGATGCACATAATTTACATGGAAGAAGGCCGTAGAGCTGTTACAGAGAGACAGGCGATTGAATCCGAATATAAAAGAGGTGGTCAAGAAAGAGGTTGTTAGTTTGTTGGATGCGGGCATTATTTATCCAATTTAAGATAGTGATATTTTGAAAGAACAAAAAATAGTAATATTTATTTATACTTTGAAAGAACACCGTGTTGAACAAAAAATTTTCTTTTTTTTTGTTTTTTTTTAAAAAAATTTGATATGCTCTCTTCTTTTATATTTCTTAGTACTCAATTTTTGCTTGGATAATTACAATAATGCTTTGTGCAATTTTAAGTGGAAAAATAACCGAATTCATTGGTCCAAGATGATTAAATATTTCTATAACTACACTTCATTTTTTTTCATTTATCAATTATAAAAATGTTACTGTGGCTTAAGTTAATTTTGCATCGATTTGAAATAGACAATATTGCTATCAGAAACTTTTCTATTTTCCCAGGAGGCTTCTAATAGCTTATGCTAAGTTTTTTTTTTATTTTTTAATTTATTTTGTGATTATTCCAGCATACATTATGTAAGATATATACATCCATGACTTAATTTATTTAAGTTTTGAATAGGATATAAAAGACTCTTATTAGAAGTCTACTTCCTACTCTTTTGTAGAGTATGAGTTTTATATTTTGTACGTAATATAACCGAAGGTAGAACACAATAATAGGAAGAACAAAAATTCTCTCTACATAATTTTTCCTTCTTCTTCTCCCACACAAAAATACTACGTGTATTTTTGATTCAATATCATTCCATTGATATTTAGATTGTGAAGACATAGTCTTTGCTCTAGTAGTTAAGGCTTCCATCAACATATATACTAAGGTTTCCGCTGTTGGAGAAAAGGGTCAGTATTCTAAATCTTTTTGTGATTTATTGTTCTTCCCTGTTTTTCCTTTCACAAATATTCTATTAAATTTTAATAAAAATTTAAATTAAATTAACTAAGATTTATTATCAAATTATTAACTAATAGGAAGTGTAATTGCTCAAATAAAAGTGGTACTTTTAGATGGAGATAAATTACAATAAATAGACGCTATAAACTAAATAGATTAATTTTTTTAAGAGAATAGTTTTAATATTTTTCATATGTTATTTTTAAAAATATCAAGATTTTATTTTTTTTTTGAAGCAATATTAAAATTTATTATCAGAAATAATATTTAAAGGTATATTGGTGCTAAAAATCACAATATTTTTGATTTTGTTTAGATTTATTCTAAATTTTAGAACTTAGCAAATCTATCCCAATTTGATATATTATTTGCAATTTTAGCATAATTGCAATTTAGTAAATTTATGACATTTACGGTGAAGTAACTAATCTCTATTTTTGTGAGTTACACATTTATATCATCTAAATACTAATTATAGCAATTAGTTACAGTTAAATTTCAATAATTTAATTAATAAAATATAAAATGTGAATGAAATTTTTTTTATTTGTAAAAACCAAATTTATTTTCTGTTTTACATAGTTTGTAAGCCTTCATATGAATGTGGGACTCTAATAATAGATGTTAATTTATCTTAAACGCCACATATATATTTTGATTTTTAATTTATGACCAAATCACAATTGCATTAAAATGTAAAAAATATGTAAAATTGGACTAGCTTTACTAATTTTTAAAGTTTCATATAAATTTACAAAAGGTCAAAAATATTGTGATTTTTTATACTAATAAGTTTTTTTTAAAAAATAATATCAACGTTAAACAATATTAAAAAAAATGAATGTATAATTGTTGAAGTCAAAAATTTATTAATATTATAATAAATTATAAGTATATTAATGTTGTAATATTGGATTGTTACTAGATAAACAGTATTTCTATTATTTAAATTTTTTTATTAAAATTCGATAAGAAAAAATTAATTTAATTTATTAAATTTTTTTATTTGCATAGTAATCAACTATAATTATAATTTAAAGGAGAAAAGATGAAATGTAATATTAAAATAGAATATTTTCTAAGATTACATTGAACTAAAAATGATATCTTTTTATATGAATAATATAAAATATATATTTTGATACTTTTCATTTTTTATTTTTAAATTTTAAAAAATTATACTTTCAAATATTTAGTAATCATGTAAAAGTATTTAATTCAAAATTGAAGTTTATTTTATAGAATACGAGTTTAATGATAATAAAATCACGTGTGAAAACGTGGTGTATATTAGTAAAATAAAATATGTCTTTCATTTGTTTATAATTCTTTAAATAGTATTATTATAAAATAACTAAAAATATATAATAAATTATATTTTAATTTAAAAAATTATAAAATAATATCTTTATATTTTATCTAAAAAATTATATTATTATTTGTCTATAATTTTCTAAATAACATCCTTATAAAATAATAAAAATATAAAATAATTTTTTTTTCAAAAATAATTTATATTTTTTCTAAAAAGTTATGTTATCATTCATCTATAATTATTTAAACAACATCTTCATAAAATAATAATATTATAAAATACATTTTATTTTTATTTTTTTCAAAAAGAATATATAAGCAATATATTATATTTTGTCTAATAAAAAATATAAAAAAAATAATTTCAATTTAACTAAAGTATAAAATATATCTATCTAATAATAATAAAAATATCTCTATTCTATATTAATTTTATTAAAAAATTTGAAAAACTTCTATTCTTAGCCACTGCCGATCATCTTTTAGATCAGCGAATGTCTCTTATTATCTAAATCTATTTTATTTACTTTGTTTTATTTTTTAATTTTAATAAATATAAATCTCTGATCTATTTGTTCTTTTTTTTAAAAAAAAAAATTTGAATCTTTTTTTATGGAGTTTTTACCTTTCATGGGATTTGATTTTTTTTTTTTTATGAAATTTGATTTCTTTCTTGTGAAAAATATGTCGATTTACAACTAATTAAAGCCACCGAATGGAGTGTATGGACCACTGAGTTACAGGTTAAAAATCTATCAATACGATTAAAGAACAACAACAAAAATTTCACGATAATGAAACTTTATTTTAGCAAATTTTTATTTAAATCTTATTTCAATTATATCTTTAATTTTTTTTACAAATGAATGGTTGATTTTTTCTCTAAAAAAAATTTGAAACAAAAACCAAAACATATGAAGCACATGCATTCAAGCCTCCTTAATCTATGGTCCGACCTTACACCTGTCAGGCACTACTAATTGATATATATGCCTAAATGCATAGTTTTACCCTCTCCTTTGCATAATTAACTTTTAATATTTTTTAATATCTAATAATTTTATTTAATTTTTGGATTTTTATTTTAAAATTTTTCATCATCAAATTTTTATTTTTTAGTTATATTTAATTTATACAATATCGAAATAAATTAATATTTGATTTCAAATAAATTTAAGCATAAAAATGCTAATTTTTAAAATAGTAAAAAATAAAATTAAAAATAAATATAAAAAGTTAGAAAAAAATTATTTTTAGCTATATAATCTCTTTTATTTAAATATTATTTTGGTCATATAATTTATTTTATATACATATCAACATTAATTTGTAAATTATGTTAATTTTATGTATCATAAAATTAAATAAGTTTAAAATAAAAATTTAGTTAAATAAAAATAATAAAAGTTGAAAAAGTTGACAAAAATTAATAGTATAAAGTTCACTGGCCATTAATATATTCTCCTTTGAAATCACTCTGTTGCATTGTGAGGAATATTAGCAATACTCACTTTGGAGTACTATGCTAACACTTGCTTTTTTATCGGTACACTTTATCATTTTTTTTATTAAAAAACTAATTACCTTTATTACAGGTAAACTATAAGATTATTTTCTGTAATAAACTTATAGAGGAGTGCTAGCAACACTATATTACGCGCTCTAGTTCATTAAAATGATCAACTTCTTTTGGAAATTTTCTATTAGGAATATATTACATTAACACACACTAATCAACAAAACTAAAAACATATATTTTTATGTTATAAACTATGTCCATTAAATATATTATATCCACAATATAAGAAAAATCTTTCTTAATTAAATATATATTATAGTTATCATTTTTTTTATATCATTGAAAAAAAATATATTTTGTTTCTGAGGTTATCTATTTCTTTCTCTATCTATTTCTTTCTCGTATGAGTGTAACCGAGCCGAATTAAACTAAATTTTAACTAATTCGGATTTGGTTTATTTATTATCACTCTTATGTTTGTGAGCTGTTTATGAATTTAAATGAGTCTAAATGAGTTAAAAAAAATTTTACAAATACAAAATATAAATTAAAATTATTCATTAAAAATTTAAAATAAATTATTTACTAAATAAGTTATTATAAAATTATGATTTTGTTGTAATAATATATTTTTACATATTTTTTTACATTTATTATGAATAAAAATTTACATATTATATATGTAAAATCAAACTATTAATATATAAAAATTACGAGTCAGCTCGCGAACTCTTATTCGACCTTGTTTGCATGCATCATGAGCCAAACTTTACATAATTTGAGCCTGACTCGTTTATTAAATAAGCTACAATATATGAGCTCGAATGAGCTTTTATTGAGCTAAGTTCTGAGCGGTTTGACTCGTTTACAACCCTACTTTCTCGACTAGCATCATACTTTATTAATAAATTAAAATTGATTTCAACTACTAACATTTGAAGAGGTGAGAATTTTTTAAATAAGGTTTCAAATTCAGTTTTATCTATAAAAAAATATGTACAAAAAGAATTTTACTTGCTATCTTGGCTTTGCATGCTCAGTTTACAAGATTTTTTTCTTCTTCCTGATGAGTTTGTTGAGGTGGGTTTAGATTAAAATTTTATAATATTTCAGGTGCCATTCAATTTGCAAGATGTGAAGGGTTAATACCAGCACCAGAGTCAATTCATGTAATCGTAGCAGCCATAAGAGAGGCTGTCCATTGTAGAGAAACTGGAGAGGCAAAGGTCATCCTTATAGCATTGAGTGGACATGGCCATTTTGACCTGACATCATACGACAAGTATTTGAGCTCAATAATGAATTTTTGTATCCAATTCACCAATTAGATGTCAATAATGCATTTTTGCATGGATATCTAGATGACGAAGTTTACATGTTGCCACCAGAAGGTTATCATAAAGCTCAAAAAGGGCAGGTTTGTAGGCTACGCCGATCCTTATATGGCCTGAAGCAAGCTTCTAGGCAATGGAATTTTGAATTTAGCACTAAACTTCTCGCTTTTGGGTTCACCCAATCCCCATATGATCACTGTCTCTTTACCAAGAAGACCGGTGATTCCTTCTTGGCTTTGTTGGTATATGTTGATGATGTTTTAATCACAGGAACGTCAGAAACATAAATTATTCAAGTCCAATAGTTTTTAGATTCTCTATTTACAATCAAAGATCTAGGTCATGCGAAGTACTTCTTGGGCCTTGAAATTGCTCGAAGTATTGATGGTATCACTATCAATCAACGAAAGTTTGTTCTTGATATACTTTCCGATGCTGGTCTTCTTAGAGCTAAGCCGTCAGTCACTCCATCCTAAAAGGGACAGAAACTCATTGCCAATCAAGGTGCCTTACTAGCTGAACCAGAGTAATATCGCAGACTTATTGGGTGATTATTGTATTTATGCATTACTCGGCCTGACATCTCATATATAGTCCAACAACTCAGCCAGTTTATGAATTCCTTGTCAAGGCCATTGGGAAGTTGCTCTTCATCTCCTACAATATTTGAAAGGCTGCCCATCTAAAGGTTTGTTTTATCCAGCGCACAATTCCTTTGGTCTTGAAGCCTATAGTGATGCAGATTGGGCATCATGTCTTGATTCTCATAAATCTTTGACTGGCTTTTCCATTTACTTCAGCAAAGCTTTGATTTCCTGGAAAATAAAGAAACAAACAACTGTATCTAAGTCATCTGCTAAAGCAGAATACTGCAGCCTTACTACAACTGTCTGTGAACTTTTATAGATATCATATCTTCTACAAGATTTTGGCATCACTTCTCCTTCTCCCATTCCTTTATGGTGTGATAATAAAGCTGCCCTTCCCATCACTACAAACCCCATCTTCTATGAATGCACCAAGCATTTAGACATTGACTGCCATATCGTTTGAGACCAATTCAAGAAAGGTTTTGTTGCTCCGCAACATATCTCCTCTTCACACCAGATTGCTAACATCTTCACCAAGTCTTTATTTGGACCACAATTTCACTATCTCTTTTCCAAGTTGGGTTTGTTTGACTTGCACCAAATACCAACTTGAAGGGGGGATATGTAGATATATCTACTGCTATTGTATTTCACTGCTGCATTTTTTACTGCTATTGCTAGTGTATCATAACAACGTAGAATTGCATGCAGAACAATGGCTCACCATGCCAGCTGGAAACATTACTTTTGTAAATTTTTATTTTTATTTTTTTTGTTAGTTATAGAAGCTTCTAGCGAGCTTGGTTAGCAAGCAAGCAACATGTATATATGTATTATTCATTCATTTTTACTATTAATGAAATCAAAGCAATTTCATTCATTCTTTCTCATTTTGTACAAGACATGGTTGACTTGTCGTTTGAAGCATCACTTGCTAAGGTTCCTCAGCTCGTGGCTTGAAAAGCGAATGCAACTCTACTCTGGTCGATTTGTGTTGCAACTAGCAACTGCTAAAATGATGGCTTGTAATAATAAATGGCATCATTTGCCTTATGTTGCATTTTATTAGTCAGTGAAACATTTGGTTAAAATCCTCGCACTTGTCTCTCTTTTTTTAAGTTATTATAATAATGTGTGATAATTGAGAGTTTGTTGTTGCATTTTATTTAAATATTTTTTTGACATTGCATTATTTTTGTAAGGCCTCCCATTATAAAGTGAGATTTTTACCTACTTCAACTGCATTACTTTATGGTTGAATTTGTGATATATTGTTCAAGTGGTTTACACTCAACTAATAAAAATGAGATACTATTTTTATGTTACAAATCTACTTACTCTAAATATATATTTTCCTTAGAAAATAAAAAAAATTAATACCTACTCTAAATGTATTAGACCTTACTAAGGTTGAATTTATTGTTGAAGTCATTATTAATTGGATAGCGATAGGTGTTTTGTCACACGATATCAGGCTGCGAAACATAATAAAATTTTTTTTTTGAAAAATTATATAAAAAAATCTTCCTATTTTATAAGGAGATTACATAATTAGAGGAGTTAAAATGGTAAAATTATGCAGCACGACGGTACTATTTACCGTCGCGCTGCGCCTTATTAATTTTACTTCTATGAACTTGAACAATTATGGCCCTATCACAGGTTGGCAACTTGGGCTCGTTGCCCTGTTACCGCACAAGTTGGCCAATCCAACTTGCATACAAAATGCATGCTGTTAGGTCCTCTAGGCTGCTCA
The DNA here is from genome assembly GCA_949673435.1 of Macaranga tanarius. Taxonomy (NCBI): domain Eukaryota; kingdom Viridiplantae; phylum Streptophyta; class Magnoliopsida; order Malpighiales; family Euphorbiaceae; genus Macaranga; species Macaranga tanarius. Next base: position 970 of record CATIWO010069605.1, on the reverse strand, counting down.
AGAGGGGGGTGAATTGAGCTTTTCAAACTAATTTCGAAAACTAAAACTGATTTGACCAACTGAGACTAAAATGCGGAAGCCTTAAAATAAAGCACAGATTTAAAAGTATTGTAAACACAGTTTTAATTTCAAGAGTGCCACTTTTTATGAATCAACTTAAAGTAAATATAAACTAAAAATAAGTTGAGCAAGTTGATCCATTTTAGAATCACCACAATAACACAAGAGAGAATAGAGAGATGAAAGGGAAATCAGCACACATAAGGTTTTATCGTGGTTCTACTCCACATGCCTACATCCACTCCCCAATGAATCACCCTTGAGATTTTTCCACTAGTTAAAGTGATCTCTTTTCAATCGGCAAGAGACAAGCCATTTACAGCCTTAGTACTACCCTTTTCCTAAGCTACCTCTACACTGGTTTTCTAGCTCCAGCAACTATCCCCTACTGGTCTTTTCCAAACAGTTCTAGCAAACTGTATACAATACTAGTTTTAATTAGCTCCAGCAACTATGCACCCATTTCTCTCCAAATGGTGCTTTCTGCGTTTAAGCAACAAGAAGAAGTGAGTTTATCTCTCTCACTCAAGCAGCAATGATACACATGAAGTCTATGGATATGAAGAGTGAAGATGACTCTCAAGGAAGCTCAAAGATGATTTTTTAAAACATAAAGATGCAGCTTCTGCAACTAGAATTTTGAGAGTAGAAGAGAAACTCCAGCAACTCTGAAAATGCTCTCTCAAATCTTGCTCTCTCTCACACACTTCTTGGAGATGAACAAATGAGAAAGTGATGTATATATGTGTTCTTAATAGTTGCTCTATTTTTTCAGCTATCATGAACTGCAATATGATATGATTTAATCATTTGATTTGCCAGATATGCAATGAGTAGCAAAATCCTTTTATCTTTGAAAAACTGTGCAGATTAGCTCCTGCCACCAAAATCAGTCTGCTGCAGAGACATA
>CATIWO010069581.1:0-16708 GCA_949673435.1 Macaranga tanarius | reverse complement strand
GTTGACCTATTTATGACCAAACATATTTATACTAAATTCAAATCTATTTAACTTCGTGTCGTATCATATTATTTAAACAGACTATGTCATAAATTGCCAAATATACTTTTAGAGATTTAGTCATCTAGTAAAGTCCTCATAGGCTTTCCAAAATCAAAATTTTTTATTTTGTAGTGTAAATACAAATAAAAATTAAAATTTTATGAACTGAAATTAAAATATTGCGTACATTACAAATTAGGGATTAATATTTGAGTAAACTTTATAATTTTTTTAATTGAAGATATGATTTATTAACAACACCAAGGGCAATGCTATAATTTCATAATAAAACTAAAAATGTCAACAAAATATTTACGAAGCAAACATAAATTTTTTTATATTGAATTATTAATCTCAACTAAGTTAGTATCTATAAATAATATAAAGCTATATCCTCAATTTCACTATTCAGCTACAGTGTAATTTGTGCCCTCTAATTTTGCATTTTTTTCAAATTTGCCACTGCTCCTTAAGACTTAGAATCTCTTTTATGGAAAACATTGTCGTATTTAGCAAATGATATGTGTGTCCTTAATATGAAAAAAAAAGGATACTGCTTGCATGGGTATAATGGACAAATCCCACCGCCCCTTTACAATCCTAATTTTCACTTATATTCTTCTCATCTACGCTCCCCAGCCATTCCCTTCTTTCTTATGCCTCTAATTTCTCACATGGCTTCTCAATAGGTTTACCTCTTTTCCCCTTCCTTTTCTTTCACAATTTTGCTCTTTTTTTTTTTGAAAAAAAAAGGAGCTAAATCTCTCATGTGGTCTATTTTCTTCTTCTTCTAGATCTCACTTCATGTTTTCTTTTAGATCTTTTGAGTTTTGTTTTTTGTTGAACCCCACTCTTTTGTTGAAAATCAATGGTCAACAAAAAATAAGTTTTTATTATATATGATATAAAAAATAAAACTCCAAATTTTCCATTTTTTTCTCAAATTCTAAATGATAAACATAGCATATGTTGGTACCATTCTATCTTCATCCATAATAATCTCTTTATTATTTGTTTTGATATAAATTGTTGATTTTTTATTTGTAATTTGGTTTTTTCTTGTTGCATGCCATGGCAGAATATAGGGTTTGCTTTGCAGAATTTGTGTTTGTGAAGTTTTAATTTTTTTAAAATTTTTAGTTGGTTGGTTATAACTTCTAATCAGATCTCGAAGGAGCTCAAGCATTTCCATGATGATCCTTTTATCTCTTGCAACGTAAGTACCAATTTTACAAATAAATTTTCAAAATCTATCATTTTTTGTTGATCTTGATTTCCAATTTATTTAATTAGTTCTGTGTATGGGTTTTGTGGGATTTAAATAATTTTATTATATTTTTTTTGTTTAATTTCGTTATTGCTGTTACTATTATTATTATTTTGTTGTTGTATATTGATTGAGTGCTAGTGTTTATAAATTAGGTTTGATCTTGGGATTTATATTTATGTATTTTAGGCCCTGTGATTTTGTAGTTATTCGTATAAATGCTTATTATATAGTATAGTCTTCTCTCACCTGAATCAATTTATATTGATCCCGCACATTTAGATAAGATTTATTAGTTTCTTCTTTAAATTCTAAATTTAATTTCATCATCAACTTTTTCAACTTTGATATGTAAAAGCATTATGAAGCCATATTTATTTTTTTTATTTTTTTATTATATTAGACTATTATTATTATATGAGTTAAGGTTTATAATACTTTTATCTCTAGATTCTGATCCTATTCCCCAATCACACTTTATTCGCTAACAACGTACCCGTTCAATGATAGCCTCGACCTTCATTTTAATATTGCCAATCTCCCAACTTAATGGTAGTAATTCAAATTCAGGATTTTTTAAATCTTTTAAAATTTTTGGATTAGTTTCTTATTTATGTTTTTGTTTGGGGTTGATAGTTCATATTAGTAATAAAGTTATGAGCTTTTTAATTGATGCTTTCATCTATTATAGGTAAATGAATAAAAATTATGTTTATGAATCTAAAATGTCAAGAGTCAAGAAAAAATCTAGATCATTGTTGTAATAGTAAAGGTAACTGCTGCTTCTACTATTTTGTAACTGCATGTTCATTATTTAATTATTTTCATTTCGCTGAGACTTTGAATTTTGAATTAGAAAACTGATAATGAGGATTTGGATCCTAAAGTTTCCACATATTCATGCATGCTACTTTAGATTTGGAAGTTTTAGTAATAAAAAGGAGTAAGTGGACTAAGACTAAAACTGTGAAAGGATTGATGAGCTTAATCAGAGACTGGGTTTAATGAGGTACAGTTGTGCGCCAATTATGACAAGTGGCTTTGTTTGTATTTTTGACTCATCCTATAGAGATATTGTTGCCAAAAAATACAAAATGCTACATAAGAAAGGAGGAGATTATCATTTTTTTTACTTTTATTATAAGCTAATAATTCAGGTATGATGATGGAATATGTTAGCATAAATGTGCCCTAGGGCCATTATTGTATATATATATTGTACATTTATCCCTATGGTAATAAAATATTCATTTAAATTAAGTGTTAAATTTATTTGAATATTTACCATTAGTATTATATTAAATGATTTTATTATCAAGAGATGATAATATGAGTGACAAACTCATTTGGTACATATACTATAAATGTTCATAGTCGTAGAATTAATATGTGGGTAGTATTAATCCCTAGACTATCACCTCTATCTATTTTCCTTGATCGGTATGTGATATCGATAGTGGGAGGTAGTAAGTCTCATGCTACTTGATATAATATATCAGAATAGACATGTGAATACTCATGTGATGGGTGGATCGAACTGTGACATAAAATTTGTGATTGCATGGAAATTCACTTTTTGTCAATAATCACAATCTTGGATATAATGGTGCATATGGTCCTTTGATCTGAGGTTCCATGGTCATCCACATATAGTTATTTAGAGTTTGTTACCACTTACATACCTATGCTAGCCACGTGTTGGTATATGGTGTGTGGTGACTCTAGTTGGTTATATATAGGAATGAGTGATCGACCAAAATGGAATTCATTACTTGGAGTGAACCGGGATAAGATCCTATGCGATTTAAGTTATTTTTGATGAATAAGTACCTGGCTAGGTCAAACTCGACTTACCCGAAAAGAGTTTCGATGCAAGAAAGAGTATCTAGTAGAAGTCGTGTTTTATCGAGAATTGAACTTAAGATGAGCTCATATGATTGAGGCAATTAGAGTTTGACTAAACTGTGACTCTAGCCAATATCGGGATCTTGTAATGAAGGGACATTTAATGCATGGTAATTATGTTCTATGGTTCTTGTAGTCATGACATCTATATTAGGGGTCACTCACGACTTATGGGAACTAAATGTGATTAATTAGAATTTTCACATTTAGGATGGAAAGGTGTTTCCATAATATTAAGTGCTAATATTATTTCCTATTGCCATTTAGACTTGAACCTAGTAAGTCACACACACAAGGGTTGCACTTGTGAAGATTAATATTAATTTGATTGTTAATTAAAGAGTTTAATTAATCAATTAAATTAATTGAATTAGATTTGCACGTATGTGGGGATTTATCATATCCCAAAATCTAAATTCAAAGATTGGGACTTAATTGAAATTAAATAAGTATTAATTTAGACTTGATTTAATATATGATATGAAGTTCAAGGACTAGATTAATATTTGCCTCCAAATGCATTCAAATATGGGCCATGGGATGGACCATATATATTAATAAAGATGGGCCATCAGATGGATCATATATGTTGATAAAGATAGCCCATGAGATGGACTATAAATGTTGATGAAGATGGACTTGAAATGGACTTAGGATGGGGCTTTATTTAAAGAGTTTAAATAAGCCCATAAGTTATCTAGTTTGGTGTGAAGTGAGCCTTTTTTAAGTGTAGAGAAGCCCATATGCCCATAACCTTAGCCTATATCCATTAAGTGTTAATGATATTAAGGCTAAGGTTATCCATGTAACCAAACACCACCCACTCACTTGTAAAGCAAAGCCATGTATATAGATAGAGTATGAGATACTCAATTTATCAAATGCATGTAGCTTGAGTGTGAGACACTCAAGCTATAGCAATGCATGTGGCTTGGGTGTGAGACACTCTAGCTATGGATATGCATGTGGCTTGAGTATGAGATACTCAAGCCATTATCATATTGTTTATGTTGATAGTTAGTGGAGAGTGTAGAGACAACCAAGCCAACTAAGGCTAATGCACATTTGAGAGTAAATTTTATATTCTACCAAAAGAGAGAAAAAGATTGAGAGTGTCTTCTTCCTTCTTCTTCTTCAAGTGTAGAGAATTTATATGTACACAAGAGTTGTGTGCTTTCAAGTTAAAGCCATTGTTGTACAAGAGTTGTACAAGTTCAAAGTTCATAATCAATTGGAGGTTGCATCCTTGTTCCCTACATTCAAACTTGGAGTGGCTCTAACAAGCTCTTGGGTCAAAGATTAAGAGAGGCTTATGGGTGGAGCTTCACCATGCTTGAATATCATCCTTGTGCAACTTGTGTGTTTCAAGCTAGAGGCTTCACATTTAGGGAGCTAGGAGCTTGTAGATCAATATCAATTAAAGCTTATCAAGCGTGCTACCAACTTGGAGTTTTGTAAGTGTTACCAAATCCTTAGTTGTTAGGTCTTGTATTGTGAATGCATGACTTGGTTATTTGTTGATGTATTATATTTTCCTAGATGCATGTTTAGCTATGTATTTCCTATGTGATATGATCTATGGGCATGGATGTGGTTCATGTGTGATGCAAGTGTTGCATGAAATCAAAAATTTTAAAATTCTACATTTTTGGTTATTGCATGATCCACACTTCCTTCAAATGGTATCAGAGCCATCTATCACATGATTTATATGCTAAAAATGTTGATAATTACAAGTGTTATGATTATGCATGTTGATATTTGCAAGTGTTGTGAATATGGTGATTAAACATGTTAATGGTTGTAAGTATTATGATAATTTAGTTCATTTGTGAGTTGCTTTACATGCTAAAAATGTACATTACAAGTGTTATGATTGAGCATTTGAATGGGTACAAGTGTTGTGGCCTTTGTTGTAAGTGTTACAACTTCAAATAGTGTGTTTTGGTGGTGTGGAGACTGTACACGGCCATGTCCTTAGTTGTGTTGCATTCTGCCAAAAAATCAAAAAGGGACACGGCCAGGGACATGGCCATGTACAGTACTATCCAAATTGTTTGAAATGCATGAAAATGGGCTCTTTTGTGCACAAAACACACTAGATGCATCTTGGACAATGCTATACACATGTTTGCTTGACTTGCTACATCTACAACATACAAGAGTTGTATTTTATTGAATGTATGCTTGTCATTCATGCAAGGATTGATCATGGACTTAGTTTACATCTTTGGTATGTAATAATAATTGAGTTTGTTATTATGTTGATTTAATTAAGATTTAATTGCATAGGATTAACATGTAAATTATTTGCCTTGGTATGCCAAGGATTGAATGTACATCATAAAAGTTGTGACTAGAAAATTGAAGAGTTCAATTGGAGGCCCATTCATCCTTGAAGGCTTAGAGGCAAGGCCCATAATGATGGTGACTAAGAAGGCTCATGGAATGAAGGCTTTTCTTGGGCTAGGCCCACTTGTAAATATTCTAAGTGTTAGAATAGGATTAGGAAAGGCCCATAATTACTCCTTATTTATGCATCCACTATGCATGTTCAATGTATATATGTGATATGCATGTTGATGTATACCATATATACATGAGATATGTATATAATAGACGTAAAATGCCATGCAATGTATTTATGAGATATATGTGTTGATACATGCTATATATGTATGTGATATATATATAGATGGATGGCATGCAATGTATGTATGAGATATATATATTGTGAATATTAGCATGCAATGTATATATGAGATATATACATTGTAAAATGGCTAATGTGCAAAGTGAGACCTTAATAATGACCTAAAAATCTTCCAACTAAATTTAGGTCTAGGCTCTCCATTGGAGCAATAACTTGCATGGTTTTGTACTTGTGTGCATCGACTATAGAATACATAGGGGTATGCATAAGGGTCAAGAGATTCATGTAGTGTTATTGTTAAGTATGAGATATTGGGGGTGTATGGATACACTATGGGCCAAGAATGACAAATAGGCGTACCTGAGGTTTGTAGTGTTCAAATCCATCACTTCATTAATCTAATGGTATGGACCTAACTAATGTCAAAGGCCAAGAATGGCAATTAGGTGTACCTAAGGCCCGTAACATTAGGAGCCAGATTAGTGGAATCTCACATGAGAAGTGATGAACAAGAGTTGTCCACTTAATGAGAACTATTATTCCAAGAATGGCAATGTGTACTTGAGGGATAGTAGTGGCCCATTAAGAACTCCATTACCCACTAGAAATCCATCCAATAAGGGATTTCTGTTTCTTACATAGAAGTGTAGGATTTTCCAAGTTAGTGGGAGCCCATTATGATTAAAGACCAAATCTAATGGTGATTACAATGATATACAACTAATCAATCTTGTTACCTTTTGCAGACAATTGATAACATGAGACCATCAAACCCACTTTTCCTTATACGTGACAAAAATAAGGGCAAGGCAAGTGTTGTCAAGCCTGAGGCCACCGTGAGGGAAGAGCAAAATAAGGGAAAGTGTTTCCACTACCAAGGTGAAAGACATTGGAATAGAAATTATCCTAAGTTCCTTAAGTCTCTCAAGACAAAAGGAAAGGATAAGGATGGAGAAGGTGAGACTTTCTCTAATTTATTAGCTTTTAAATATTCTAAGAGCTCATCAAATGTATGGGTATTGGATACCAGTGCAAGTTCTCATATTTGTGCATCCTTAGAGGATCTAGCAAATGAGAGAAAGTTGAGGCCTAATAAAGTGACCTTAAAGCTTGGAAATGGAGCAAGTGTTACGACTAAAGCTATAGGGTCCACTTCAATTGATTTTTATAATCATGTTTTGTTATTGGAGGGTGCATTATATGTACCTAATGCCTATAAAAACATTATCTATATTTCTAATTTGACTAGTAGGGGTTATGAATTCCTTTTTAGTAGAGATTAATGTAAGATTTATTTTAGAAATAAATTGATAGGCATGGGTTATTTAATACATGGTCTATATTATATTAATAATATGTCCAATAACAATGAGCCTCAATCTAATGTGAAAGCATGCTAATTGAAAATGCCTCTAACTCCAAATATCTATGGCACTTGAGACTATGTCATATTATGGAGGATAGGATTATGAAGTTGGAAAGGATGGGAATCTTGAGCAATCTTGAATCTGCATCCAATCCAACTTGTGAGGCTTGTCTTTAAGGCAAGATGACTAGATCACCATTTATTGGACAAATGAGAAGAGCCAATGATATGTTGAAAATCATACATAGTGATGTATATGGTCCATTTAGTGAAATGGCTAGAGGTGTTTTCTACTACTTTATTACCTTTATAGATGATCTATCAAGGAAGGGATACTTGTTTCTTATGAAGAACAAGAGTGAATCCTTTAAAAAGTTCAAGGAGTTCAAGGCCCAAGTAGAAAACCAAAATGGAAAGAGTATTAAAACTCTTTGATTGGATCGAGGAGGTGAATACTTAAGTACCGAGTTCATAAAGTTCCTTAGGGAACATGGCATTGTATTACAGCTCACACCACTTGGGACGCCGCAGTTGAATGGTGTATCCTAGAGGCTTAACCGTACCTTATTAGATATGGTACGATCCATGATGAGCTTCCCATATCACTTTGGGGTTTCACACTCTAAATGGCCTGCTACATCCTTAATCTTGTTCCATCCAAGTCCATCTCTACCATACCATATGAGATATGGTATGGTAAGGCACCAAGTCTTAAACATGTTAAGATTTAGGGGTGCCTGACTTTCATCAAAAAGCTGAAATTGGAAAAATTGGATGCAAAATTGATTAAAGGAAGGTTTATTAGATATACTAAAGGTAGTTTAGGGTATTGCTTTTATCTTCCTATTAAACAAGTTGTTATTGTATGCAGAGATACTATATTCCTTGAGAAAGAGTTTTTTAAGGAAGGTGGCAAAGGATGGAAGATAATGTTAGATGAGGAGTCATCTAAAGAATCCTAACAAATTAATCAAATGGACTTTGATTAACCCAACTATTCCAATTGAGAATGTCATCATACCGACTCTTAGAAGGACTAGTAGGTTATCTCGTCCTCTAGAGAGATACAGTTTTCTCTATAATATGCAAGAGTTGCATGTTCATGAACCAAACATTTATGTTGATGATCCTACTACATATGAAGAAGCTTTATGTGATAAAGATTCTTTAAGATGGCTTGAGGTAATGAAAACTGAGATTGATTCCATGTATGCAACCTAAGTCTAGACACTTATTGATCCTCCTAAGGGTATTGTACCTATTGGGTGTAAATGGACCTTCAAGAGAAAGATTGGTGCAGATGGGAAGGTAGAGATATTCAAAGCTAGGCTTGTAGAAAAAGGGTTTCCCCAAAGGCAAGGGGTTGACTATGAGGAGACCTTCTTACCGATAGCCATACTTAAATCCATTCGGATTCTTCTCGCTATTGTTGCATACTATGATTATGAGGTTTGGCATATGGGTGTCAAGACCACTTTTCTTAACAGTTATGTTGAGGAAGATATTTTTATAGAGCAACCCAAGGGTTTTGAATTCAAGGAAAGCTCAAAAGTGTGCAAGCTTCATAGATCTATCTATGGTCTCAAGCAAGATTCAAAGAGTTAGAACCATCATTTCGATGACATGAACCAAAGCTTGTCAAGCATGCTACCAACTTAGAGTTTTGTAAGTGTTACTAAACCCTTAGTTGCTAGGTCTTGTATTATGAATGCATGACTTGGTTATTTGTTGATGTATTATACTTGGTTATTTATTGATGTATTATGTTGTCCTAGATGCATGTTTAGCTATGTATTTCCTATGTGATATGATCTATGGGCATGGATGTGGTTCATGTGTGATGCAAGTGTTGCATGCGATCAAAAATTTTAAAATTCCACTCTTTTGTTTGTTGCATGATCTACACTTCCTTCAGAATATGTGGTAGAAAATATTTTCTTTGATTGAAAATAAATTTTGTACATCAACTTCAATTTTTTTATAAATCAAGTAAAAATAATGGTTAATTCGAATCCTCTACTTATGGTGGAACTAATTGTTGATTAATAAAACAAGTTACCCTTTCAGTGAATAAATATTTTTAATTAATAAAATCAAGAAATTTATATAAGAGTGGATAATGTTCTTAAATATGTGGGCTGAGGTTATAATGTATTTTTAAACATCAAAAATAAAAAAGTCTATATATTCATAAATTGATCCAAAGCTACAAATTATTAAAAAATTTTAGGTTATACATTAATATTTCTTTTATATTGTATATTATGAAATTGTTGATAATCCTTAGATAGAACTAATTATATGATTTTAATTAAATAAATAAACAGTTGGTTATATTTTGGATTTGAATAGGAGTAAAATGCATGGTGAATGGATCTTGCACTATATGTATGGTAAAAATTTTATATTGAGCCCATAAAAGGATCATTAGGAAAAAATTAAGGCAACCATGAGGATTAGTGATTTGTATACATAGTTGTAACATGAGTTTGCTTCTTAGTTATCATTTAAAGTTCTAAATTATATATATTATTGTGTAAAATAATTCATTAATACATAAATAGAACATAGAATTGTTGGAAAAATTCCCAAATTAATTAAAACCCTAGAACCCAACCTCATATCAAATCAATTAAGAAATTAATTCATTATAGTAGAAGCGTATCTGAATCCATAGTGAAATTCTTACAGACATGCGGCTGGCCTTCTAGGTCAATACGTTTTCTCAGAGAACACCTTTTAGTTTCTCTTTGTATTCTCTCTACTGATGGGATATAGAAAGAAGTAGAATAAATTATCATACGTATGACTTAGGGACCATGACTACCCATATAAAGATAACAATCATATTATCTTTTGGTATTTCTATTTTAGCCCATCATTAAAATAGAATTACCCATTAGTTTCTACACATAAAAGGTCCACGCCCTTAGATACATCAAAACGCAAATTTATCCAAACCAAATTGATCACTTTTAAATGGGCTTAATCTTATATAACAGTCCACAATATATAATTATTCACATATAAGCCTAATGTTGGATTAAGGATCTAATAATCTCCCACTTGGGCTATATGTGTAGCCTTATAATCATGTATTGCAAAAAAATAACCGTATGAGCTCATATGTCTGTCATTACCGAAATGTATCTATAACCAATCCAGTCCATCAATCATATCAATATAGGATCAAAGAAGCCTTTGTTACATTTATCGTACCTCAACTTATCAATGGTCATGTATGTTTATACAACTAAGTGACATGGATTATGATGTGGATATGTAGCATGAAAATTTCATGTAATGTGATCTTAATATGTCTATTTCCAACTAGTCCACCTTAAACCTTGGTGAGATCAAACCATACTAAAATTAGAGTGTGAATAAACCAAAAAAACTTTATTTCTATAGAAAATAACCAAAAAAACTGAAATCCATAATCTAAAATAACCAAAGAATGTTTATATCAAAGAGCATCTAAAATTATAAACTCCCACTAAAACTTAATATCCTCAAATGACATGATGCACATACGAGCAGTATGCTCATAAAACTCTTTGGATGGTTCTCCCTTAGTAAGTAGATCCGCAATCATGGAGTTTGTACTAATGTGCTCTATAGACAACTGTCCACTCTGAACTTTTTCCACAACAAGGAACTTGATATCTATATGCTTTGACTTTGTTGAGCTCCTATTGTTGCTGGAATATAAAACTATTGACTTATTATCATAAAATAATTTTAGTGGCCTTTTAATGCCATCCACAATGCATAGTCCCATGATAAAATTTCACAGCTATATTCCAAGATTGCATGCCTCGTAACACGCTACAAATTCTACTGCCATGGTTGAAGAGGCTATAAGAGAATATTTAGTATGCTTCTAGGAAATAGTGCCCCCAGCTAGCAGATAGATATAGTCCGATGTAGATTTCATACTATTTTGGCATCCAGTAAAATCAGAGTTAGTATACCTAATGATCTCAAGCTGATCTGACCTCCGATATATGAGCATGTGGTCCTTTATTCTCTATAAGTACCGTATGACCCATTTGACTTCTTTCCAATGGTCTACTCCTGAATTGCTTAAATATCTGCCCAACATCCTAGGAATGTACGCAATATCTTGATGCATACAAACCATTATTATTAAAATTGCAAGTTGACTCGCATGATTTTATGAGTCAAAAGCAATCAAATGTTTTAAAGTGTATAGATTATCAGCTTTGTGTAAAATTAGGTAAACTCACATGTGAAATCGTTAAACTTGGTAAAAAAGTGATTTTATGTCTGAGTTGAACGAGTTTACCAAGGAGCCTAAAAAAATAAAATAGTTAAAAATATAGTAAATCCCTAAGAATCCATTAGGGATTTTGTGCCTTTCATCGTCATTACACTCTGCGACCCAAGCTCCTCCTCCTTCACATAATCACATCACCACGCAAAATCCTTCTTCGCATCACTTCGCCACCCATTTCAAATGTGAGAAGACACACAGAATCAATGGGGTATGTGGCTTTGTGCTCTGTGCTAACCTGATTTAATTTGTTCAATTCATAGCTATGTGCTCTATTCAATTCAAATGTAAAATAACTATGTTGTTGTTCAATTCATGCTTGGATTCGGTTTCTAGTAATTGATTTGCTTTTTTTTTTTTGCATTTATTGTTGATGTTCTTGTTACGACCGATGTTCTTGCTACTACTAATGCTATTATAGATGCTGGCATACTTCTATTGTGTTTTAATTTAATTCTCTTCAATGAGTTTGGTTGTGTTTGTGGCTACTGATTTCAGATTGGTTATGTTTGTGGCTATTGCTTTCTAAGGAGTTCTGTTGTTGCTGCTTTACTTCTGTAGTTTTATTGCTAATTGTTATGGACTTATAGTTCTATTGTTAATTGTTGTGGACTTGTAATTCTGTTTCACAGATATCTTGTTATAATTTCATTTGTCATGAACATGAAATATGAAATCATATGTTATCTTTGCATTATTTATCTTTATTTTATGGATTATTGTATTATTTATTTTTTATTTGTTTAGAAATCATGAAAATTGAATTTAGTATAATAATAATTAAACTAGAGTACTAGATTTAAGCAAAATTTATGATAAAATAAAAATGAGAAACATTAATATATTTTAAATTTATAATTACAACTTTAAAAAAAGCCTATTTAACTTGTGTTCTAAAATCTTACGATTTTACGATATAAGTTTGTGGTCACTCATCCGATTCTAGGTTAAAAAAGTGAGTTTAACAACCTTGGTACAAACTTAACTTAAGCATACATCAGACTCCTTACTGCAGATATATAAGGATTGCATGTTCTTTTCCTTAAAATCATTCTTAGGGCACTGTTTAATACTAAACCTATCTCCCTTAGCCACAGGGGTATTACCTGATTTACAATTCTGCATACCATATCTCTTAAGAACTTTTTTTATATAGCTATTTTATGATAATCCAAGAATACCTCAAGAGCGATCTCGGTGTATCTGGATGCCTAATACAAAAGAGGTGTCACTAAGATCTTTCATCTTAAAGTTCTTAGCTAGAAAGTTCTTGGTTTCGTGTAATAAGCCTATATTATTACTGGCAATCAAAATATCATTGACATATAAAACAGGAAAAATATACTTACTCCCACATAACTTATAGTATATGCATTCATCAACCAAATTCATCTTAAAACCGAACGAGATGATCATATGATGAAATTTGAAATACTATTGTCAAGATGCTTGCTTGAGCCCATTAATGGATTTCTTAAGTTTGCAAACCATATTCTATAGGTCTCCAGACACAAAATTTTCTGGTTGCACCATATAAATTGTTTCATCAATGTTGCCATTAAAAAATGTTATCTTTACATCCATCTGATGCAACTCAAGATCAAAATATGCCACCAAATCCTAAAAGAGTCTTTTGAAGAAACTGGAGAGAAAGTCTCTTTATAGTTAATGCCTTCTTTCTATGTAAAGACCTTTGCAATAAGACATGCCTTATATCTCCCTACATTACCTTTTGAATCCCTTTTATTGTTAAATATCCATTTGCAACCAATGGGTTTTAAACCTTCTGGCAATGGGACAAGATCCCATATATCATTGTCCCTCACAGACTTTATCTTCTCATTTATGGCATCAATCCATTTCTGAGAATTAGAATATTCCATGGCTTAACAGAAGTTGATTAGATCATCTTCCATCACTCTAATGTCAACCTCATATTCTTGAAGAAATACAATATAATCATTTGGTATTGCACTTCTTCTTTCTCTAATGGATCTTTTTAATGGCATAGGTTAATGAGGTAGTAGAGTTTTGTTCCTCTAGATTAATTTCTTGAATGGGAGGTTCTTTAACATTGTCTTAGTCTATTGTGCCTTGAACAAAGTCAAGAATGGAATCCTGGTCAATGCCAATAGCACCCATGGGAACATCAATATATTCCTTTTCAAAGATAAAGTCTCTAACTCTCTCTCCTCCCGTAAACTCAATATCTTCAAAGAACCAGGCATTTCCCGACTCAAAAATTAACTTAGTTATAAGATCATAAAACTTATACCGTCTGGATCTTTCAGAATATCCAATAAAATAGTAACTCATCATCCTTGAGTCAAGTTTCTTTTCATTAGGCTTATAAGGCTTTGCCTCAGTTGGACATCCCTAAACATGTAAGTGCTTTAAAATGGGTTTTTTACCAGTATAAAGTTCGTAAGGGGTTTTGGCAGTCACTTTTGTTAGAACCCTGTTAAGGATATATGCTGAAGTCTTAAGTGCTTCTCTCCACAGTGATTTTGGTAAATTAGAATGAGAAATCATACTCCTCACTATATCCTTAAGCATTCTATTTCATCTTTCAGCAACACCATTCATAGTGGGCGAACCCGACGTAATGTATTGTGGGACAATACCGCATTCCTATAGAAATTTAGCAAATGGTCCTAGGCATTATTCACATGAACTATCATATCTACCATAGTATTCACCACTACTATCAGATCTGACACTTTTAATCCTTTTACTGCATTGATTTTCAACCTCAGCTTTATAACTTTTGAACACATCTAGTGAATGCGCCTTTTCTTCAAAGAGATATTGTAACACCCGCCCTCCAGTGTCTATATTTCTAACTTAAGCATTGCATTCTATATATAGTATAGTAGTGGACTTCATTTAAGTGTTATATATATATATATATATATGGAGAGGGACCTAATTGTAGGGAAAGTTGGGATTAAATTGTTACAACAGAAAGTTATGGGTTGTTATGTATTAGTCCTATTTCATTAAGAGGGGTGAAGGAAATTATGGTGATAATTATCTATAATTATCTAGATTATTATTATATAAATATATGTTAAGATTATGCATTAATTAAAAGGGACACATATGGAGGGGGGCAAATAGAGGCTTATGATTGGTGTGTGAGTGTGTGTGTGTGTATGTATAGTGTAGAGTTGTAGAGATTTGGAGAAGGAAGAAGAAGGGTGATTTCTTGATAGATTTTTGAGAGATTTTAATCTTGCACAAGTTATCAAACAATAGTTATGGGAAGCTCTAGGAGGTCTTTAAGCAATTGGAGCATCAATTGGTAAGTTTTACATGCATTTTTTTTGATTGAAGTTGAGTTTTCATGGTTGCAAATTCGTGTCCTATTTTCCCTATTTTTTAGTCCTAGGATTTTTGCCATAACTTGAGCTGTAGAGCTCTAATTTGAGCATGGTTAGATGCTATGAAAACTTCAGACAGTCCTCTATAACTTTACTGTTTTAAGCTTGAACTTAATCTATTGTTAAAAAGGTTTCATAGGGGTCGACATTTTGGTGCTCATGCTAATGGCCCTGTTTTACCCGAATTGATTCAAAAATCCATAAATAATTATATACATATCAGAATTGAGTAATTCTAAGTGGAATTAATAGTAGACTCATAATGCTAGCTTTAGAGAAAAATCATGGTCATTAGACTTGTGTGTGCATCATTTGATTATAGCAAACTTTGAGCATTAAGTTGCACTTAGTGAGTTTAGGTGAATTGCAATATTTGCCATGTGAGATTGATATAAAATTATGTGTAGGAGTTGAAAAGGATAGAGGAGACAAAACTTTATAGGAGAAGTCTTCTTCATTTAAGAGTTGGAAGCACTTTTGTTAAGTAATTATTAGTATAATGTATATATATGTTGATTCTTATATTTAAATATGAATTGTATTACTATGTGGGTTGTGCAAGCCATTTAATGTAGCAAGAAATGATATTTATTTATTGAATTAAGATTGAATGGTTAATTGAATGTGGTATGAGTTGAAGTTTGGCTATAGAAATATGGATGGTGTATATTTATTTGAATATTGATTGATTATGAGAATGGTGAATTGTGATTTAAATGTTGATTCAATATGGTGAAATGAAGTTTAGTTATTGAAATGTGAGTGGTGTGTGTATATATATATGTGTGTGTGTGTGTATGTGTGTGTGTGTGTGTGTATGTGTGTATGTGGATACTGAATGAATATATGAGAAATGTGAGGTATGCGTGTAATAGTGGGGCTGAGCCGGGCAGCTAGCCTACACTGAATGTGAGATCTGAGACTGAGCCAGTCGGATAGTCTCAGAAGTGGCCACATTTGATATATTAATTATGAGAAATGGGAAAGTTGAGCTAGGTGAATAGCTACCCAAAAATTATGTGAGAATGTGTGATCTAGGACTGAGCTGGGTGGATAGTCTCACTATGTGGCCACTTGTGAATAAAAATATGTTTGTGAGGATTAAGCCTAAGTTGGCTATGTGTGAGCAAAATTGTGTGTTATTGGTTCTAACCGAATACTTTATGTGAATGTGTGTTTTGCATTTATTCTTGCATATGATGTATAAATTCGGATTTGTATGTAAATTGAACATGAATGTAATGTTGTGAAATAAAGGAGTTGACATACATAGGGTATATCATGAATTTTAGTTGAATTGATGTATACTTTGCGTATACTTCTAGTATATTATGTGTAAATTATTAGTTTATATTGAATAGAAGGAGTGGTTGTTGATAATTGATGATTGTATATGTGATATATTTGGACAGGGAATCATAGTTTGTGTGAGTTGAGGTATTTCGGTAAAATTTAATGCAGTGGCTGAAACCAACTACTAGCAATCGCCAGCCATTACTGGCAGATTGAGCCACTGACGATCGCCAGTCCTCTGAATCTGGCGACCACTGGAGCGCTAGGCTCTAGGCGTAGCCTGGTGACGCTTTTGCTTGGTTTTGAATCTAAATTGGTTTTAATCTTTTGTTCAAGCCAAGATATTTAAGTACATGTATCATATGTTTTTAAGTGATGATTATACTTGAGTTTACATCCTTGGTGTGTAAACTAATTTAGTGTTTTTCCTTAATTAGTTCTTGAGAAGTTATATATATAGTATTATATCAGTAATTACTTATTGAGTCATAAGCTCATTCCT
>CATIWO010069579.1:0-13923 GCA_949673435.1 Macaranga tanarius | reverse complement strand
CCGGAGGCCGTTCAACCATGACACGTGGCAGGCAGATTCATAAAACCTTCAACAACATCAAGATTACTATTCTCTGTGGTTTCGTCACTATTCTTGTTCTCAGAGGCACAATCGGCATTGGGAATCTTACTAGCTCTGATGCTGAAGCTATTAATCAGAATATAATCGAGGAGACTAATCGGATCTTGGCTGAGATCCGATCCGATAACGACCCGAATGACCCGGATGAGCCTCCTGAGCCTGAGATCAACCCCAATGTTACTTACACTTTAGGTCCCAAGATTGCTACTTGGGATCAGGAACGTAAGGTATGGCTTCAACAGAACCCTGAATTCCCTAGTTTTGTTAATGGAAAGCCTAGGATTTTGCTTTTAACCGGGTCTCCTCCCAGCCCCTGTGATAACCCCATTGGGGATCATTATTTATTGAAAGCTATCAAGAACAAGATTGATTATTGTAGGATTCATGGGATTGAGATTGTTTATAATATGGCTCATTTGGATAAGGAATTAGCTGGCTACTGGGCCAAGCTGCCCATGATTAGGAGGTTGATGCTTTCGCACCCTGAAATTGAGTGGATTTGGTGGATGGATAGTGATGCTATGTTTACTGATATGGTTTTCGAGATCCCGTTATCCAAGTATAATAACCATAATTTAGTGATTCATGGGTATCCTGATTTGTTGTTTGATCAAAAATCTTGGATTGCTTTGAATACTGGTAGTTTCTTGTTTAGGAATTGTCAGTGGAGTTTGGATTTGCTTGATGCTTGGGCGCCGATGGGTCCTAAAGGTACGATTAGGGAAGAGGCTGGTAAGATTTTGACTGCAAATTTGAAAGGGAGACCAGCATTTGAGGCTGATGATCAGTCAGCTTTGATTTACTTGCTGCTTTCGCAGAAGGATCAGTGGATGGATAAGGTGTACATTGAGAATCAGTACTATTTGCATGGTTATTGGGCTGGGTTGGTAGATCGGTACGAGGAGATGATTGAGAAGTACCATCCAGGACTTGGTGATGAGAGGTGGCCTTTCGTTACACATTTTGTTGGTTGCAAGCCTTGTGGGAGCTACGGGGATTATCCTGTAGAGCGGTGCTTAAAAAGCATGGAAAGAGCTTTCAATTTTGCCGATAACCAGGTGCTTAAATTGTATGGATTTGGGCACAGGGGATTATTGAGTCCCAAGATCAAGAGGATCAGGAATGAGACAGTCACTCCCTTGGAGTATGTAGACCAGTTTGATATTCGCCGATCAGTTGATGGAAGCAGCAGATAAGGGGGAGCAAATGAATCAGGGAGCTAGTGAGTGAAATATGTTCATTGTGTCATAATTTGTAGGTAATGTAATTTCCTCAGTCAAAGGCAAATTTAAATTTGATAACACTTTACTTTTAATTAAGTGAGTTTCTTTGCTTCATTGTCTTGGTTCTGCTTCTGCGAACAAAATGGTAGAATTCTTTGATTGACATCAGCATTGTCCTCACCCTGTGTTTGAGTAATCAATGAAGAAAATTTATAATCAAAGCCATGGTATTGTTGTCCTATTTCATTTCTCCCCTAACTATGAAAAAAAAAAGAGAGAGACAATCTCCTCCTGTCTGGATAATTAGCTATTTCTGTCCTTTTGCAGCATTCTTCTTGAAAGTAAATTGTAAGAATGTTACATGCATTATAGGAAATTGTGATGGAGAAAATTTTGAGATTCTCAAGTTGTCTTTCAAATTATTGATTTATCAGTCCTAATGATAATGGTAGATTGATTAGAAATCTTGCTTTTGCAAGCTCTGTTTAATGCTTAATTGCTGAGCCCTTGAATTTGAGTTTGGTTACTGATGATGTAGAATAGCAATACTAATTACCGATGCAAGTGATTCAATCTAGAAATTTTGCCACCAGTTATGTAACATCTGTCTAGTACATGATTAAATGTTGGATGCTCGAAATATTATATGCATTTGTGCACTAGTTTGGATGAAATCATGTGGTCGAGGACGATACTCCCGTAGCGTTGATGAAATCTGTGGGGGATTTGGGAAGATTATTGGCTACCTTCCTGCCTGCCCAATGATAGTATACTAGTGAAGAAATTACAGTGAAAGAGGCTATCTCATCAAAGGGGTGTTGAGTTCATTGACACACCCACTCGGAAGGAGTATAATATAAAGAGCATTTGGAGTAGAGAAATTGACAACAAATTCCCTTTTACCTTAACATTTTATGAATGTAGTTCACAGTAGCAGGCTACATTGTATTTAGCATTCCAAACGTGCCAGTGTACTCTCATCATTACGCTTGTATGAAAGTAATATCCAGTGTTATCCCTCTATCAGGCTAATCAATTAATGTATGTACCTTATTGTATTAAATTTTGGACTACCATTTGCAAGTGATTAATACTGTTTGCCACAAGGTAAGTTTTTTACCTCTTTCTACAGCACACTGTCTACCATCCTCTTTTAAAGAGGCTATCAAGACACTTCTCGTGGGTCAGTATGAAAACTACATGATTAACCAATGGAGCAATCCCATTTTAATCAGGAGTATAGTACTATAATATTGTTCCTGCTGCTGCTGTACAAAAGATGCGACTCACTCCCCTTCAATGAATGGCTGTCGTGCACAAGTAAGTTTGGTATTCACAGCATGATCCTTTAAACTGACACAAGGACGCTCGATCAATAATTAAATTAGAACGTGGAATGCTGTATCTCCACAACATATTCGTTTAAACTTGCACAATTGTTGATAAACTATAATAACTGGTGAAAAATTGAAGCTTTAGAGAAGAAATTGATTCCGGTGCTATTCAAACAAACAAATACAACGCGATGGACTAGACACTACCCTTATAATGCAAATATGAAATCCCAATATAGTAAATGAAATGGAATTGTTTTCATGTATCCTAAATGACTATAATGTTCATCGTAAAGATTCTAGATTATACTTCTAGCTTTATAGAGTCATAAACACCTATTTCTTGAGCCTAGTTTAGCCTAACACTCAATGGTGAAATTGCATGATAAAGAAATCATTGGATAAAGAACAAAAAGAGCACACCTAAGAGCCAATATGGAACAGTATGCACCCCTAAGAGCCAATATGAACACTATCTTCAACTACAAAAATTCCATATAACACAGGCGAGATCAGGCTTTGAACAATGCACTCAAATGCTTTGGTCACCAGCAATAGTTGTGCTCCATTGAATAAACTTCCATCAATTTGGCAGTTTAGAAGTAAGAACCTTGTGACGAGCTAACAGTAGTTCATTCATCTGAGCAATTTGGTCCAATAGCTGCATAATTTTCTGCAAATAACCACAACCACTAAAAATTTGAGTGAGTGCAATTATACCATAAAACAGGACATCAAGCATAATGCATTCCTTCACACAGTCATCTTCTCTTGTAGACATTTTCACAAACATCTTAAACCAAAACTTCCAAAAACATTAAAGCAAACACCTTTTCAAAGAAACAAACCTTATCTTTCTCACTAATAATCTGCTTCAAATACTCCACACTGTTTCTCCTCCGCCGCTGCCGCCGTACTCGCAAAGATAACCACCAGAACACTACCATCACCACCAGAGCAGCATTCTGTAACGACCAAAACGACCTTTTTTCACCAAAATATGACCCAACATTACCAATTCTCGAACGCAAGATCTGAACCGCAAAGCTCCACCATTTAGGCAAAAGGGTAACCGGCGGAGGCGGCGGAGGAGGCGGGGACGGTGAGTCGTCGTCGAAATCGGAAGGGGAAAATGACAAAGGAGAGGAAGGAGAAGGCGGTGTGTGGTGGTGGTGTTTGGGATCAAAATTGAACGGAGAAGGGGTGAGATTCTCGTGGTTGCTCGGTGGGAAAACGGGGAAATCATCGGCGGCGGGAGCATCGGCGGTGGCGGAGGAGTGATCTCTAATAACAACGAGAGAGTATTGTTTAGAAAATGATTTGTGGGTTGGTGAAGAATCCAGATTTTGGAGAAGGGTTTTGTGCCAATCTTTAATTTTACCTAAAAACAAATCAGCACTATCCTCTTGCTCCATTTTTATAAAGCTGATACTGATAAAAATGACATCCTTCTTTTTTTTTTTGGATTTTTGGAAGTGGGCAATAACAGAACAGTTTCTGTTGGTTTTTATGATCTCATGAGCACGCAAAATAAAGCCTTTATTATTATTATTACAAGTCCACCTCATGAACCTTTCCTTTTTCAAAATTTAACAACCTGCAGCCAATTATAGTAAAATTATATCGTAGGTGGGACTGTGTTGGTCTCGAGTTGGAATTTTAGTTTAAGCTGAAAATAAGAAATATAGCGAAGTTACTCCGTTAACAGTTCAAGTGGCAAAAAGTGTAGATAACATATTTGGAGATCAATCTTCCGCCCTCTAATTCTTCCCTGTTTCAACCATCTCGAGTTCAATTTTTTTAGCTTAAAAGAGGAAACATATTGAAAATTGCTTGCAACATTCATTTATGGTGTTTAGAAGTTTAACCGATCATCAATTGAAATGAAAAGGAAACTTGAATCTAAAAAAGAAAAAAGGTTCAAAAAGAAAGGTCAATCCTGCAGAACAAAATCTGCACACAGTGCAATACAAGACTAATTAAACATTCATTTTTCCTCCATTTGATCTTTAATGGAGTTTGGCACAAACTGTTGCCTTCACTTGGACAGTATGGAAGGATTGAAAGTGGAAGCTCAAAGAAAAATGCAACTTCTTTTTCGGCATCAAGAGCTTTAATTTGCCAATGTGTTACTGATATGTGATAATCTTAACTTTTACCTTCCTTGAAAAGTTCCTATCTGAGAGAACATAGGAGAACCAACAGTTACTTCAGAATCATCAGTCACTGAAATGACAGAATCTCCTTCCTGATTTGTCTTTTTTGGCTTTTCCAAGACTATCAGATTCGTACTTTTATCATCTGGTGCTTCAGCCTGACAGGAAGCCTCCTGAAGCTGCGATGCATACTCTAAGTTCCAAAGCACATCCCCCATTCCAGGCCTGTCAACCCCGTATTCTGCTAAACATTTCTCAGCAGCTTCCACGTACTTTTTCAGTGATTCTGGGTTGATAGTTCCTGCAATTTTAGGATCAATTATCTTCTCAATCATTCCTTTTCTATGCCACTGCATTGCCCACTCTGCCAAACTGACTTGTTCCCTTGGCAGTGTCGGGTTTATAACAGGCCTCGCACATAACACCTCAAAAAGAACAACTCCAAAAGAGTAAACATCAGATTTCTCAGTAAGCTGCTGCTTCCTGAAGTACTCAGGATCAAGATAACCAAAGCTACCCTTTACTGCTGTGCTTACATGTCCCTGATCCATTGATGCAGCTTTGGAAAGGCCGAAATCAGATACTTTTGCTACTAAATTCTCATCAAGAAGAATGTTTGTGGTCTTGACATCGCGGTGGATAATGCCTTGAGATGCTCCAGTGTGGAGATAATGCAACCCTCGAGCTGCACCAATGCAAATTTCAAGCCTTTGCTTCCATGACAAAGAAGGTTTGTCTGAACCATATAGGTGATCACGAAGAGGACCATTAGCCATGTACTCATAGACAAGAATCATCTCTGATTGTTCATCAGAGAAGCCGATGAGTGATACAAGGTGGCGATGCCTGAGCTTGGAGAGCATTTGTATTTCTGTCTGGAACTCATTTATGCCTTGCTGTGAGCTTGGATTTCCTCGTTTTATAGCAGTCTTAGTTCCATCTTCCAACTGTCCAATATAAACTTTTCCAAACCCACCAACACCAATCACTGCCTTCTCATCGAAATTTTGTGTCGCATTCTGTAATTCATTGAAAGAGAAGTACCTGCCAAAACCCTGATTAGAGAAGTAACCAGAGTAGCCACTCTTGCTTTTTCGAGAACCGAACAAGCTAGATCTCCTGGAGCTGCTCTTGCTTGACAAGAATGTAGAGTTGTTGGTGCACTGGAGGGGAAGAAGCCATGAAGAGAAGCTGTTTCGTTTCTGCCAATCCTGAGGCCTTCTCTGCCATCGGATATAAATTATTGCGAGAAGCAGCATTGCTGTCAGTGCCATTACAAGCCCAACAGAGGCAGCAATCTTCATTATGCTTAATCCATGAGAGAAGTCAGCACTGAAAAATCCATTCAAGCTCCCAACTTTGTTGCTCATCTTTATGATCTCCAAACCATTAAGAATAGCATTAGCTGACCCTGACTCTATACCAGAAGCCGTGCCAACCTGAACCTGGACAGAACTATTAGTGATGGATGAGGCATTGAGTACAAAATCTGCAAAATAAGCTGTCGAAAGGGCACCAGTGAGGGATGAAAGATCAAGACCTGACACAGCCATCATATCATTTATATACACATTGAAGTACAGATCGTTAAGGGACTTGCTGACAATGTCACAGAAATGCATTCTGATCAAATAGGAAAAGCCTGGATCAACACCCATCTGCCAAGTGAGATTGAAGTTGGGCAGCATTGTTTCAGAATCTGCCATCTGATCTGCAGTTGCATAGACAGAGGGTGGAGCAATATAGGGGCTTGCCCCATCCTCCCGGAATTTGATGGAACTGGGAGGAACAGATACATTTTGATCTCCTTGTGGAAATGAATCATATGGTGCATCAGGCAGCCATGTTCTTGACAATGTATCATTCTTTGGAGTTATGATTCTTCCGCCAACATTCAACCGATAAGACACCTCAAAAGCATACTTAAACAATCCGCTGAAAGCACCTCCTTGAGGAACTGTGGATGCAGAATCGGAAATAAGAGTGTCTGGTGCAGACACAACCTCAAGAGCATTGATGAATGCATAAGAATTCTTGATGGGCTTGAAAATAAGAGAAAATCTTTCAGTGGTAAGATTGAAAAGGTACTCCTTGAAAACCACTGATGTATTATCTCTTACAGAGAACTCATGTAAAAGAATGAATTCGTCAGCTGTAACGCTGAAAACAGCATTGGTTAGATTGAATTTCGGGTGAAGGAGAGGGTAGAAGTAAAGGCGAACCCAATGCCACCCAGGATGATTGATATGCAGAGTATATTTGGATTCAGAAGTTAAAATTCTTGCTGTTCGATAGAGAGGAAGAGCATGCGAAGCAGAAGAGGAAGAGTTATCAGTTGCATTTACAAGAACAGAATCAACTGCAACTAGTACCTCTTCATTGGTTTGAAGATAACTCCGTGACGAAGAATCAGACTTAAAGATTCTGCCATCATCAAGAGTAGTATCTTGTGATGATCCACAATCAATCAGAAAGTTATCAGGAGGGGAATATGCAAGATCATTTTTCGCGAAAGCAAAGCTTGCAACAAGAAAAAGGAGCAAAACAAGGAAAAGGGTATGATTATCTCCTTCCATAATCTCAGGAAATGATCAGAAATGATAACAAGTGGGTGGTGAAGGAGAAGCGGACATATGTGAAATCTTGCCAAATGCAGACTTGTCCGAGAAAAGGAAAAAAAACAAATCAGAATTGATAGATGGTGTTGGGCGGAGGGAATGCAAACGTGCGAATAAGAGAAAATGGTAGGTGATAAAATGGTGTTTGTGAAGGTGGCAGGAGGAGAAGAAGATAGATGGAAGCAAGTAAGGGAAGGACGTGCAGAGATGTCTTGTCGGATGAAGAAAGGAAGCTTCATTTGTTTGTTTTGTTAGTTTATTTTTTATTTTTCTGTTGATTTGTTTGTTTACAATGGATGAGAGAAGACTTGGTAAGACAATTGAGCTTTTAACTGATAGCGAGCACTGCGTTGGACCTTGAAAGACTCCGTCCTTTTGTCTGTCTGGTTTGTAACTACTAACTCCCAACTAACAAGGGGGAAAAGAAACACAAAAGAAGTTAATTTTATTTAAATTTCTTGGTTTTAGGCCTGGGAGAAAGAGCACTCAAATCTTGAGTATATTGTAGATAATGGGTTTTGCTTTGTGTAATTTTCTATTGTTGATGATGTTGTCTAATATTGGGTTAAATGGTAGCGCATGCTGTGCCCATATATGATGCTATTTTTAGCTGCAGCAGATGTTAAAGGTAGCTGTTGAGTTGATTCTTATGCGTGATACCACCTCCTTCCTGCAATTACAAAAACAAAAGACCACCACCAACCTAAATGCAAATACAAACCATTTTGTACAATATTAAAATAAAAAATTGCTATGGTCCTTCAAGTAGGTGTAGCAAATTGGTGGAGTAGGGTTTTGGCCAGAGTTTTCATTACTAAATTCTCAAATTGATGATCCTCATTAGTATACCAAGGGATTTATAATGTTGATTCTTATTAAGAATAAATATATAAACAAAAGTAAAAATAGCTCCCTGAAAATTGGATTTTGCTTATATTGATGAATACAGGAGTGGGAACTCATTTGTTACAGAAAGAATAGGATCCATAATCATGTGGATCAAAGAATATTGATTATAAATATTAATTCTACTAAAAGTATTTTGTATATAAATTATAACTAGTATCACTGTACGCTGCAGCCCTGTTCTGCTGCTCTCAGATATATCAATCCTCGTTTTATTCTCTGCAAATAAGTCAGAAACAAAAGTGGTTCAATTATCAGAAACAAGAGCTGGCAAGGTAATCTGAGAGACTGAGACATTGTCCAGCATTTTAACTCTCTCAAAAATATCGACTCTAGTATCAAGAAAAGCTTAAGAAAATAAAATTAGCTGGAAATGCAACATAAGAAATCCCTGGAAGATGAATAACTTCATGTGCTACCACTAGATAAGTAACTTCTTTTGCAGGCAATCATCATCAAAGCATACCATTGCCCTGTCTGTCCTCTCCTTTGGCTTTTAGGGTAATAGGTAGAATGGAGCGTTACATAAAAGTGCATGCATCAATAAGATCATGTAGCTTGTATACAACCATCTAGAATACCAAGCAAATGTGACTAATAGTTTCTTAGGGGTTGAAGAAAGATCACGCACCTCTTCTGTTTCCCTTATGCGAAGGAGCTCCAATCTTTCTTGAGGCCTCCTTTCAGATAAAGTGGCAAGCTGAAGCCGAGAATAAATCAAATTAAAAAATTATAAAAATCATGTATAACCACATTTTTATTATGAATAATAGATCATACCCAGAAACTAAAGCGCTCAGGATCCAGTGGTGTAGGCATCATTGCTTCTACATTTAATAGCCTTTCAAGTCTTCTTCGGTCTGTAGCCACATTCAGTCATAAAGTGAGATAGCACATTGCAAAAATACAAGAGAGAATTGTAGAAAAGGAAAGATCATTCTTAAATTGTGCATGGGCAAGGTGCAAGCGCATAAACGTAAGAAATCCAAATCATTTCCTAGCAACTAAGATTGGTGTAATTTAGAGCATTAAGGTTAAACAAATAAAAATTATAGACATATAAATCTGGTCCCATGAAAATAGAAAGAGGTTTCCGGTTGAAGGTCAATCTTGTAGAAGTACGGCTGATTAAAGTATGTTATTGCATTTGGTTATAACAAAATTGGTAGATATTCTAGAATGAAAATTCCAATTCTTGGTTCTCATGCATGGTCAGAATAAATTCTGCAAGGCCATTTTTTCTGGATGCAAAACCAGCTTGAGATTTTCTTTTTTTTATTATTTATTTATTTTTTATTTTTTATTTTTTGCATGAAACCAGCTTGAGTTTTAAGTTAACATATAAAATCATATTTACTAAACTTTAATTGCTATCACAAACCTAAGGACAAATTGCACAATGGATTTGTAAGAAAATAAATGATATCAGACAATAAAACTAGAACCTCGTGAAAATTTTTCAGCCCAAGAGTCATATTCATCACCATTGTTCTTTCCATAATGGCATACGAATGGATAATATACTTTAAAAAAAAATTAAAATTCCATTGTGGTGGCCCAACCAAAACTAGAGAAGGGATAAACAAGAAACAATATACTTGAACCAGCATAAAGTCATTATATTTGCTTTCCCCCTAGGTGTTTACCTTGCCTTGCAGCATCCTTTGCCCTCCTTAACCATGACTGAGCATATTCTGCTGCATTATGTGTAATATCCTGTAACTGAAAACATGCAGAAATTAGTCCAAAAAAGGGATCGCCAGTATGTTACACAAGGCCAACATTTGCATGAAATTAAGAATTTCAACTTGGAAACCTTAAATTCAAGTCCACATTTAGATAAGAATTAAGGACTTTGTGGGAAAGATTATCCTCCTCCCTTTTCATGTTGCCCAAGCACTAAGGGCGTTGAATGAACAGCTAAACTCAAATAAGGCCCCAACCCAAACTAGTTGAGACACATGCCAAAAAAAAAAAAAAAAAAAAAAATTCCCATACCTTCCTACAAAGGCACAAACCAATTTAGATGCTATAAAATAATAGTGACACAAGAACTGATAGAATAAGGCTTTTTTTTGGATCTCAAAATATATACATGTGAAAAGAACATAAATATATTAAATCAACCACTGAAAAGATAAAAATCCAGTGAAAATATTTTTAAACCTTTTCCTTCCATTTAATATCTAAAATTTTTTGACACCAAAAGAATGAAGAAAATAAAATTATAAAAATGGATAAAAATGGATAAAAATGATAAAGAAAAGAGGAAGAATAAGAAGAAAAAAAAGCAGCAAGCATACATCTGCTCTCCTTTTTGGAGGATCATCCTGTACCCATTCAACCTCGGCAACACGATATCTGAATAAGAAAAAAAAGGAAGAGAAAAGAAAGGAAAGATGTGAAGGCTAACTCTAAAAAATAGCCTGTGCCAATATTCATAGCTAATGCAATCGCAAAACTTGGATGGTATCCAAGATAAGACCAAGCTCACCCATCTTGATCCCAAGATCGAAGGATATGAAATCTACGGCGACTTTCAACCTGCAAGAAAATGAGTGTTATTAGATAGAAATAAAAAATAAACATGAACACACAATGAGATCAAAGGGGACATTTAAACTGCTCCTTCCCTTCACCCATTGCTATGGTTTGAATCCTGCACATTAAAATTGTTCAAGTTTCTTGGTATTATTTTCTACATCTAGTTTTCACTGATAAGAAATATCCTATCTTATGCACAGTGCCAAATTTTGGATCCTGCACACTAAATTTTTTAAGTATCTATCATCTTCTAGATCTAGTTGTCAATAATAAGAAATATTTCCCATCTTATGTGTAGTGGTTCATCAAGCATAAAGTCCTGTCACTTCCAAAAGACCAAAGAAATGCATCATGTTCAAATTTGTCATTTACTTGGTTACATTTCAAAAACAGTGGCCTTCTTCAAAGACAGAGAAAACAACATCCAGTTATTTCTGCAGGGAAATGAATTACCTCTAGATAGAATCGTCCATCTGGAAGTGGCTCGCACCTACAAGCAACAACCAGTTGATTCAAAACATCGTCATGTTTAGTAAAAAGAATACAGAAACGGGGAAAGGCCTAACAACTAGACAGTTTAAAAGGTAGATAACTGCACTGAAATGAACCTAAAACCTACTCTGTAATCTCCACCTCACAGGCATAATCAACTAGTGATCCCGTCACAGAATCAAGGATAACCTACACAATCACATTAAAACAAAGCAATGGTAAGAGATTTGCAGTCCATGCAAAGGTCCTTAAAGTGAAAAGAGGTGAAGGAAAGGACCAGTGTCAATAATCTACCATTCCCATCCGATGATTCCCTTCCATGATTCTCCTCACCTGCCATAAAAAGTGGGACAAGAACAAGGAACAACATTAACTATGCACCAAAAGAACAAAAATGAAAATTGATCACTTCAATTGTGAAATTAAAGTTTTTATTGAAAAAAAAGAAAAAAAGAAATACATAAATTACACTGCTTATGTGAGCTTAAACATAAAACTCAACATGATTTTAGGACTTAAGATTTCTGAAACTCATCTGTTGTCTAAGCCTTCTGCTGACTATATCTACCCTAAGGAAGAAGGCAATGGCAACAGACTTCACAAATACATCAACCTTCATGCAAAATTTGGAGCTTCAAGACCCAACATACAGAACCAGGAAGACTGCAATTCCTAAATATGCCTTGCATTATGCCAAAGACATGTACACACACCACACTGACCAAGTAGGAGATCCTCAGATTCAGAAAAAAATCAGTTTTAATAACCAGAATGTAAGACATCTTAAAATAATATATATTGCTTATCTACCTGCCTAAGTTCATTCTAATGAATTCTCACCGGAACTCACTCTCCCACCATAGGTAAAAACAGTGTCAAACTTTGGGTTGATGGTAATAGTTTTGATGCATCAAGATATCTATCTTCCCTCAGTCTCCCATGGATGGGAATCAAAATCAGCTTTTCCACAAAGACATTAGAAGACATATGAATTTAATCTTCTCACTGCTAACATGTAGTTCAATTCCAATGTATACATAGCCCACTAAATCTCAAACCTTCAGGAAACTAGGTAATGCACTGGGAAAAGTAATGTCAGTTGCCAAGCAACAGCCAGGTGGAAGAACTCACTAGACCAATATGCACCAATAAACATCCTTAAAGCCACTCTAATACATCTCTCTCATCATCGCATGATAATTAAAACCTCAAACTTATAGAGTAATATGTGTTTTGCCTTTTGGAATAAATACATGTTGCACATCTCTTCCAAAAACATTCCTTGTGGAGCAGATATGGGTTGGTCATTGGTGTAAGCTTAAATGCTTAATACTGAGTAGGTTATTAACTAGAAAACTTAAATCACAAGGACATACAAAGAAACAAATATTAAAATCTTAAAAAAGAGTAAGTAATTACATTTGTCCAGTCCATTTCTCTGAGGTTCCAACCATTTTGCATTTAACATCCTAACACAAAATAGAAGTGTGTATATATTGCTAGAAAAGGTGCTCAGATTGAGCATGAAATCGTTTCACAAAAAATGAGCAGTGATGCACTGTAGAAAGAGTTGACACAATCAATAAAACCACCTTAGCATATCTATTGTCTCATCCGGACAACAAAAGAAAAGGCAATGCTAATTGAGGCTGGAAACGAACAGGCCTGAATCCTGTTTAATGCTTCTTTTGAGGTAAAGCAGCACTTGTGTGAGAGCATTTATTAAAAGCACTGACAATATTTCTGGAAGCAGATGGTGCAATACAAGGACAATGCAACACAAGGACAAGTTTGTCTTAATATTACCAAAACAATGAATTGCTAATCACTTAGATTATCAATAAAACTCACCATTAGTCTGTATCGAGGTTCAAATATGTGCAGTGGAAACTTCTGACATGGGATGATAACGTCCATGACAAAAAGTGGGATCAGATCAATACCAAAGTTTGTCAAACTTTTATGCTGGTACTTTCTCCCAGCATACTCCTTCAAGAAGTTCTTTTGTATGATGTTTAATGTCACACTAAAAATTCAAATGACTGTCATGAAGTGTTAAAATTGTTAAATTATAACATGACCATCACTCTAGCCATTGAATTTTTACCAGCTTGCAGTTTTCACTACACGTGGAAAACAAAATTTTTATCATAATTTGTACAGTAAAACAGTCACGAAAATGACGATAACCAAAACAGAAGAACAAGAATAAGATGTTCCTTATTTCCAAAAACTTGACACAATAATGCACAATATACTTTTCTGATAAAACAGTTGATAATATACGCTTGGAAATTATAGCAAATGTTAAAATGAAAAAATAATGGCAACAGTATAAAAAAGAAAATGCATTTCCCCTTGGCTTGCTTATTAACTGCTTCGCATGCATGGTAAACAGGACTCCAGTTTAGAAGCCAGGACCAAAACATTTCCCACATAGATAATTTTTTTAAACATAACCAACTTCTGGTTCTTTATTAATAGATGCTAATTCTTCACACCATCAACGATCAAGATTCTATTTCATATAGTTCTTAACGACAAATAAAACACTCTTAATAATGCATAG
>CATIWO010069564.1:0-12683 GCA_949673435.1 Macaranga tanarius | reverse complement strand
GCAAGGTTTATAGTTTTTCCTTTAAATATAAATCCTTGTCTCCAAGTGATTTCATGACCTTTAGTGAATTCAATTGCATTTCCACCAAAATGCACCAACTCTCGTTGCATACATATTTGATTAACACATCATATATGGTGATTAAGCATATATAACACAATTAAGCACTCAATTAAAATCAAATCATTCATGAATTATAAAAGAAATAAAGAGTAGTTCATAAGATCAATTCATCCTTGCAATTCTAATAAATAAGAAGTTAGCCAAGATACATATTGATAATTGATAAATAAGCACAAGAAACTAAATCAAACATTAAGCAACTAAATAGAGAAAAGAGAAAAAGATATAGGAATTGTGTTGATGAAATCTCCCATGCTGCTCTCCAAGCAATCACTTGATATTGAATAGCTTCCATGACTAACTTCCTTGCTTACTTGAAAATATCTTCTAAAACTACTTTAAAACTAAAGTATATTTTCTAATATAAGATAATAATACTTCAACTCTCTAAAAGCCTACCCTCTCTAGATCAGAAATAATGTATATATAGACCTTAGAGGTGGTTACAAGTGATTACAATTCATTTTAAATTGGAAAGGCACCATTTGAAATGAAAAGTCACCACCCTGCGCAGATATAGTAACTTCAAGGGTATTTTCGTCCATCAAAATGACATTATTTCCAGAAGGTCTCTTCATAAAAGTTGTATCTATTTAAGTTATCTTTCCAACGCAACTTTAATCACTTAATTTGGATTTCTGTAGAGGAAGTTATGGGTAAAATACAAAAATTGCACAAAGCTAAAAAGTTACAACTCTTAGAACTCGGCACACTGTGCCGACTCAAGCCTTGACTCAGCACAGCAAGCCTCTGTTACAACTCAGCACCACTGTGCCAACTCGGCACAGTCTCTATCTTGCTTCTTTTGACTTTTCTTGCACTATTCTTCATTTTAATGCTTCCAAATGCACTTCTAAGCATGAGATTAGCCTAAAATGACCTACAAATCACAAAAACAACATCAAAGCACACAAATAACAACAATAATGCAATAAATAAACAAAATACAAATGCAAACTAAATAAAAGTCAACAAAATGATCCTAAATTACTATACAATTTTGCATACTATCAATATGTCATCTCTAACTTATGCATGATATGAATGCAACATGTATTTCCATGTCCTGAAAGAATCTAATCCCTGCTTTGATACCACTAAATGTAAGACCCGCAACCCATGGCCTTAAACAAAACTAAACATATTTAACACGTGTCCCAAAGTATTTACTCAATTATATTACAAGTATACATACATGTCATACACATCACTAACTTAACATACAATGCAGATAAACATACTAGTGAAAGAACAGTTGATTGAGTATATGTATAGTAAAATTTTTTATATATATATATAACTGTGCCAGAGGGCTGGCGGTCACCAGTCACTGGCACTTGCCAGTGGCTAGAGGTAGCCAGGGGAACTGGCGGTATCTAGTGGCTAGTAACAGCCCCTCCATGCTCTGTCCTAAAACTTGCTTTAAATAAACCTATTCTCAAAACACACACATAAACATGCTTCATGAACAATACCACAACATGTATTTTATAAATACTCAACCAATAACATATATAAGGTTGGTGAATATACAACCATATATATTAACTTCACAATTCACACATATATACATCATAACCCTTTTGTTCAATGCACATCACCTAGTGCAACCTCCACATAACCATTACAAAAATGCAAAATGGTGCATGACAAATGAGAATGGAAGTTGATTCACTAAGCATATCTCGAGCCTCTAGAAATCACAAGCTAAGTAAGCATCAAGCTTTTACTAACTATCTCCTGAAAAATAGTTGCAAAGGGGGTGAGCTTGCAACTCAATAAGTAATTACTAATATAACTATATATGTATCACTTCTCAAGAACCAATTAAGTAATATATTTATATAACAAGTCTTTATTTGTTCAAGATACATGTATAATCATTCTTCTAATTTCAACAAACAACAATCACTTATAAATTTATACATGTGACATATACCAATTTTACAAAAATATATATTTCACATATACTCAAGGTATATCAAATATTAGCTTACATTTAAACATATTACTCATACACATCAATTCATATATATTTCACAACTATATAAAATAATAACCACATAATATCTCATGTAACCAAAGCTTACTCATTCATATCACAACATATTCCAACCATATATATAAGGTATACAAACTTAACTTATGTATTAAAACATTCTTAATACATATCACAACCATATCATAATTCGGTATCCGGCTGGAACCACCTCACATGCGCATTTCTTACAAGTGGTCACATACTGAAAATATCCGCCCGGCTCAGTTCCAGTTCTTACATCCTCACATATAAAATCACTGGGTAGCTATATGCCTAGCTTAGCTTGCCCATCTCACATTTTATTTTTTTCTCATGTGACCACTACTAGAACTATCTGCCCGACTCAATTCCAAATTTCACAATTAGTGGAGCTATTCGCCCGGCTCAGCCCCACTATCACGCATATCCTCACTATATATCAATCAATTCTCATTCTCATACACATTACATTTCAATAGCTATATCTCACTTCACATCATATCAATCATAATTCAACATCTTCATAAATCATATGTTATTCATATCACATCCCAATAACTTGCTCAATTTATTTATAGTAGTACATTTTTCATATTCACTTCATACCTCATTCAATCATTCAATTCAACACAACACAACATTCTCATAATATATATACATATTATGTATATATCATACCACATCATATACTTGTCAAATTGTTCGTATTAATATAGTTCTTATATTCAAGAGATTCAATATATATATATATATATATATATATAAATTATATTAATAATCACTTACATACAAGTGCTTCAACTCCTTCAAAGGCAAAGCTTCTCTAGTGAGAAGTGCCTCCAATATCCTTATCAATGCCTACATACAATCATGCATCAATACATGTAGCAACCATGACTTTTGCATCCAACTCAACAAAATGCAACTAAGTGCAACTCTAAGGTCAAGGTTCAATATATCCAAATAATTCACACACATGTTCAAAAATTATAAAAATATGATTTGTGGTAATTAGCATAGTCATTTAGTATATTTATATGCATAATTATGTAGCATTATATTTACATTTTAACTTAATTGTAATGCATTTATTAACAATCACAAATGCTTTTGGTTTTTATTAATGGTGATTAATTTTATATGCATTTGGATAGGTCTCTAGTGTTTCTAAAGTTTATTCAATATTTAATATTAATATTTAATATTTAGGTAAAATGGTCGAAAGATTACTTGAGTATAATTGAGTTAACTCGGGAAGACTCGGCTTTGCCATACAAATTCACGACTCGGCATGAATTTCATGCAATTCACGAGTCGGTACACATATTGGTCTTCATGAGTCAGCATTGGTTCCATGCAAGTGACAAGTCGAGACAGAGGAGGATGCTTTACGACTCGGCAATGCTTCATCCTGTTTCACAAGTTGACACAGAGGAATCATCTTCATGAGTCGGTAAGTCTTCTTCCATCTTCACGAGTTAAAACAGAGGAGGACGCTTCACGACTCAGCAATGGCTTCAAGACTCGGCATAGACAAGAAAATATGCAACCTTTCAGATAAGTCGCATTTCTTTGGACCAAAGTATATGACTTTTTATTTTGTACTCTTTCCCAAAGCATAAATATTATGGATGATTATTATTTTTGATAGATAGACAACACATATACAACAGCAACAGAGAACAATTAAGCATATAATAAATATTACAAAGGAGAAAAGAAAAAGTTGAAGATAAAAAGGATAAATCCAGAGTTCGGGTGTTTTCTTATTTTTCTGAATTGTGCAACTCTTACTATATATCCTTGTATTATTTTCATTCTATGGATGCAGATTAATTACTTATTGTTGGGAGTTATCTTCATATCAAGAACTATCTCTGTTAATTAATGAAAGTCAATCAATTTCTCAAAGAATGTATTTTATGTTTATTGTTCTTAATGTTTATTTATTTTTGGCCAATTTAAATATGATCTCAATTAGTGTTATACGTTGAAAGATTGTAACATTAATGGAAGAAATAAACATATCATGAATTGATTTAATGATTAGAGATAACTTAGATTATTCATGTCCTTAATTTGGGATAAGCTTTACTTTATAATATGTGTGAGTTATTTAAATTGTTATGAGTGAGGATGAAAGTTAAGCCATGATATTTAAATTAACGAATACATGTTTAAACAACTTACATTCGAAAGAGTAAGTTGATATATTATTGCCTCAAGGAATTGCATTGCTTTGATGAATAATTTAATTTTATGGAAAATGATTTGAGAGATAATTCCTAACCATTATTGTTATTGCTTTACGTGTTGTTGTTGTTTAGAATTTAGTATGAATAATTATATAATTTAGTTAAAGTTAGTATATTGTGTTTCATATTTTATTTTTATTAATTAAAACTCTTGTATTAAATTATTTGAACCTTAAACAAGTTTTAAATAAACTTAATTTGTGGCTAGCTCATTTAATCCCTGTGGGATACGACACTTGTACGCACCATTTACTACTATCTAGATCTCGTATACTTGCGGGTACTGCATTTAAAATTTTACATAAACAAAATATTACTAAAGCTAGATCTATGAGTCTACTTTAAATTTCAGCAAGAATTTCTCAATTTGGATATGTATGGAATTAATTATGGATTTTTTATTCAACTCGGGTAAAATAGGCAAAACAGAGTTGACAGCATGAGTACAAAAATGTCAAGCCCTGCTAGTCACCCTAAACAGCAGAATTAACTCTAGTACAAAACATAAAAGTTGTAGAGGATACTTTGAAGTTTCTAAAGAATTAAACCTTACTCAAATCAGAACTTTATAACTCAAGATATGATCAAAATAACAAGACTGATGCAACACCAAAATAGAACATGAAATTTCAACCAACCAAACCTAACTCAATTAACCAAATTAAAGGTAAGGCTTACTAAATTAATGCTCTCAAAAGCTTATAGATCCTCTAAAGCTCCCCAAATTGATTGGTAGATGAGTAGAGAAACTCAAATCTCTTAAAGCTATCAAGAACCCACTCTCCTCTTCTTCTTCTCTACCAATTCTCTACACATACTAACACTAATACACACATAAAATATACATAAATATACCCTCTAATCATAATTCTCCAAATGTCCAAGTTGATAACTCTCCCATAAATGCTAACCCATCCCTTAACTCTTAATAAAATAATACTAACTCTATTAATTAAATAATACATAAATGTCACTAAAATATCTCTTTACCACTTTAATGAACTAGGATAATTACCCAATAATCTGAAATTTTCTATTTTGACAAATAACTCCAAAACTTTCTTAACAATTGAGTCTTTCTTTACCAAAATACACATACCTCACTTAGATGCAATCCATATCTCCACTTCATATGTCATGAAAGGTACAATGTATGAATAGTACTTCTAAAATACAGGGTGTTATATATATAGCCACCTCGGGCATCAGGCAAAATCAACAAAATGAGCCATATAGTCATTTCAGGCGTCAGGTTAGACCCACAAAATGAGTCATATATCCACCTCGGGCGTCAGGTGAAATGTTATTTCTCAAAAGACTTTATAAAGTGGTTGTTAACCTTTGGAAAATACATTTTATAAACAAAAGAGTTAATGCATGTATAATCGTGAATTTTGAAAGCATTTAAAATTGACTTTGACAAACACAACCTCGTGTTATATGGAAAACATGCATTATTCAATGCTTGTATGTATGAGTTCAAAAGTAATTTTACAAAATAATTTCATGTATGCATGAACTACTAGTTAGAGTAACATATAGTTTTTTTAAAAAAAAAAACTTTATATGCTTCTTCTGTTTAGAGCTGATCTTTGGGAATTAGTCATCTCTATTAAAGAATCCAAATTAGAGAATTAAGTATATTAGAGACTGCTATTAAGATCAGTATTATTGAAATGGAAATAACAAATTAGGACCTTCTAATGATTAGATTAGGATAACGACAATGACCATTGCCCCTTATGCTCAGTTATGCTTTAGGAATGTTTTGATGTTGCAGGACTGCCGCGATAGTGCTCGATGTGAAAGAGGCACTATATTTGCCCCCCAGTGAGATGTTCTATCACTTTTGAAGTTCACATGATTGCCCCCTCAGATTGAAATTATAACCAATTATATTTTACATTCCCTCTTTTGGCTAGGCCGCCCTCTTTTCAAAGTTTTTGAATCTAGCTGGGTCTTTCATTCTTTTTATTTCATTTATTTTCCCTCTCTTGCCTAGATCGCCCCTTTAGGGGTTTTCAACCTAGCTGGGTGGTTGTAAAGTTATGCTGATGATTAACCATTATTTTTGCCATGCTTGCTGCTCATTGTACAACAACTTGATCCCACGGAGGGGCCCAACAGTCATCCTCAGATATTGGGTCCGAAAACTGGGTATGGACTTTTAAAATACCCACATGACCTTACGATTGGCCTCCATTTGTGTTTCGTATTTTATTATTTTTAATTATTTAATTAATTCCTTAATTACATGCAAAATATGCAAATTGCCTCCAAACAAGTTCCAATTTTTATAATTAGATCTAAATTTTAATTAGTCCATTTTTTGCATACAATTAATTCCAAATCACAATATACATCCATATAATATTGACATCCATCCATAATTAACAATAAATAAAATAAATATGCACACGAAGAAATGGGGGAGGAGAAATAAGTATAACCCTTTTTCACACACAATTATAAAAAAGAATAAAACGAAATACTAAAATTAAAACCAAAATTAGAATTAAAGTGTAGTAACCCGTAGGGCTACCAAGTCTATATGCCTACAAAAAAATTATTAATTAGTTTATTTAAAAAGAAAAATACCTACAAAAAAATTAAAAAGTCAGTACATGATAAAATAATCAATAATTAAATTCCAGCTAGATTGCTTATTAATTAATTACAAAAATTGAAGTTAAATCAAAAAGTAATTAAAACATTTTATAATATTAAATAACCAATTTTATTAAATTAATTATAGAACAAATAATTATTTAATTCATATATTCCTAGTTAATCTAATCACCATTAATTAATAATCAAATAAAAAGTAGAAAAAAATAAAAATATTACAACAAAAGTAAAAAAGCCAAAAATAAAAATTAATAAATATAATAAAAATAATAAAATAAATAAGCTTAAAAAAAAAGCAACAAAATAAAAAATTAAATTAATGGCAACAGTGCCATGCACTATTGCCAAAGAAAATAAAAAAGGGGCAGCAATGCTAATAAGCACTGCTGCCCCGAAAAGAAAAAAATCACATCCTAAGAAAAGGACGGCACCTACTCATCAGGTGTCTGGCACAATATTATTATTATTATTAGTTCTATAAATGCTATTCTATTATAATTAATATAATTAATTAAAAATAATTATATATATATAAATATATAAATTACACATAAGAATAGAAATGGTGAATGAATTTAAAAAAGAAAAGCAAATAAAATAAAAATAACAAAAAGTAAAAAGAAAATTAAACTCAAAGATTTGGTAAGAAATAAAAATAATTAAAAAAAAATTATCTTCTTTAGATTACCTATACAAAAGTTGGTCAGGAAGCTCACTTCAATATTAATGGCACCGATTAAAAAAACTCAATTCTAATAGTTTTTTGTTTTTGAAGAATTTAGATATTAGTTAATTCCCTCCTTCTGAAAAAAACTCTACTTTTTGGTCTTTTCTCTCCTTTCTCTTTTTTTTCTCCTGCCCTCCTCTCTTTTTTTTTCCCTAAAAAGCTGTCCTTTATCCAAAAAACTCTCCCTCCATTTCATAGCTTCTCCTCCCCACTTCTCCCCATCTTTTTTTTTTCCTATTTTTTCTATCTTCTCAAAAAAATCTCCACCCTCCCTATTTTTTCTTCCACTTTCTCCACTGTCATCTTTCTTTTTTAACGTAACAAAATTTTAATTATTTTTTTCTTTTTTTCCTTTTTTTAATTCTTTTGGGCCAAAGGCCCAATTTTAAACAAAATTGGATTTGAAAATTTTTTTTGGGCCTCACTTTTATTCGGCCTTTTCATCATCGGAATTTTTCTAATTTCGAGATAGGCCGAAACCAGGCGTCAACAATACTCTTCATTTTAGGTATTTTAGGAGGTCTTTTTAATACATACACTGTTACTCTATTGGATTAAAGACTTAGATACCAAAAACTATTACGCTCTGTCTCACGCAGCCCAAGGTGGACTGTTAGTATCTCATCCCGCCTCATATAGCCTGAGATGGATACTAGAATTTACTCATCGGACCACTTGAATTCATCTTTGATAAAATTAAGAGTAGTTAATATAAAGTAATGTGTATAAATAGAATATATTGAAAGAAAGACAAAGTTATATTCTACATTTGAAACACTAGTATAGATAATGTTAATAATCAACTTAGTATGTAGTTTGCAGAATATATTTACAAGAGTTATACACTAAAACTATATATAATTATGGCCACCAAAATGAGAATCGTCGGGACAACCTTACACAACACGTATATTAAACCTCATAAGTTTAAGGATCCACTCTCAAGCCCTACTATCTAAATATTTTTAGAAAATAAATTAAAATGAGTACAAAAATACTCAGTGAATAGATGTTACAAGTAGAAAATAGTTTAGTTAAACCATACATAACAAATTTCTTAAATCGGAAAACTAAAGCATTTAAAAATTAAATTATAATTCTTTTAAAATATCAAATCCATTCTAGCTTTTTAACTTATTTCAAGCTTAATCAAGTAGTACACATTCTTTAAAACATCTATATAAACTTCCTTTTATATTAACTAATCCTGCAACGAGAATCACAAACCTACCATAATATACAGGCTATCATAAGCACACTCTCTAGGTACATTTGATGGTTAACCCTTCAACTACATTAGCACAATACGGCTCTTCTTCCTTCACCATCCTACAATTAAGTACCCTTTATCTATTGTGCAATAATAATAATTACAATTTCAAATGTGAATATATCATCTCAGCACATCCACACATCTCATATAGGGTGGTAATACATAAAACCAAATACCATTTCTATCAAATAATTAGTTAAAACATTGTTATCACATTTGTGGTTCAACAAAGCATTCAAAATCCATTTATCTCTTTTCCTAATTCAAAATAATGAAACCAACCTGATTATAAGCTCAATTAAATTATCAAGTAGCTAAAATAATATCAAATTAGATTTCAAGATAAAAGCATAGAGTAGTAACACACATAATTAGTGAACATGAAACCATTGTTGATTCAAACTTTGAATCTTAATCAAGTAATTAAAATGATAGCAAAGCTGAATTGAAACAATTCAAATACATCAATTTAGATTTAGAAAAAAACATTAAAAAGCTCATTTCTTGCTGATATAAAAAGAATTAAAGGGCTTGAACATCTACTCACCAAAACAGCCTACAAACATACTTAACCGGCTTCACAAATTACCTAGTTAGTACCAAAATTTTCCTTGCCCTTTGCAATACCTAAAATATACAATTCCATCATAAATCATCAATATAATGAGTTAATATACTATCCTAATCATGCAGCCCTTAAAAGATATGCAAATTATGCCACTAAACTCAATTCTACAAAACCATTTTCGTTATTCTAAAGGGGATAGTTTTTAGGGTGAAATATGAGAAATTGATGAAAATCATAGACAAAGCATTTGATGCTCAAATTTTACACACTCTCAGAAAGATGTATCTAGTATATGTTGTTAAACTTTTACCTAAATTGGATAACGACAACAAGAGTTATAAGTAATTAAATACAACTAGGTTAAAAATCCTGATAGATTAAGCAATAAAATAGACAACTTTATTAGACCATACTACCAGCCAAATTAGCTTAACTCCAAGACTACAAATTATAAGGAACTCTTTAAAGTGTAATCAAAATTAAACAATGCTCAATTTGGAGCTCTCTACCTCAAGATTTGATGAAAATACATAAATTGAAATTTCAGAAATTCAAAACCCAAAAACAGCAGCATATAAACCCTAAATTAAATTAATTATAACTCTTAAATCACCAAGCAAATGAAACTCTAGAGCCTTTAAAAATGATGTTTATTACCAAAAAAAGGGTTTAAACCCTCAAATTCTCCTTGTAAAAATCAGTTTCTATTCGTAGATTTCATATTGATACTAAATCCTAACTTATCAATATATGCTCGAGAGTACGAATGTTACAAAATATTCAAGTTTAAATCATATTATGATAAAAAAATTTATAAATCCTATTATGATAAAATTTTTAAGTCCAAGTTACATTTGGATAACAATTTCTTTAATTCTAATTAAACTTGGTCAACTATTTAAGTTCAAATTATATTAAAATAAAAAGTTGTTCAAATCATAATACTTTTTGGATTAAAATTTTTCAATTTTTCAAAAGCCAATAAATTTATTTTCAAGTATTAAATATTTTTTAAGACATAAAATTAAAATACTGTAATACTCCTTAAATTTTTTGAGAGATGTCCGCATGAAAAAATTATATGAACAAGTTTCGAGAGGGCACTTGTAGATATGTAAATTTTTAAAAATTATTTTTAAACTAATAAAATATTTTAGTTTATTATCTTAATTAAATTATTATATTAGCCAATTAAATTATTTAAAAATATCATTAAAATAATGATAAATAAATAATAATTATAAAAAATTATTTATTTAAATAATAATACAGGTGAGCCAATCAAATTATATCAAGATAGTTAAAGTTAATCCTACCACTAGCATGTGATAAGTGTTATAAAATTTTATAACACCGGCAACACTTCTACAAATACCTATAAATAAGGGTATTTCTCATGTTTCAAGTCATCGAGAAAATAAGCTTTAAAGCTTTGCCGGATTTGAGATTCAAGCTCTCCAAGATCATTAAAAGGTGTTATTGAAGTTCTATAAAATCATTAACAATATTTTTTATCAAATTTAAATTTGATTAAAGATCAAACTATGAAATCCCTTGAATCATGTTACTGTTACAAGATTTGAATGAGAGGATTTACATTTTTTATAATAAGAATTTCACTATAGATTGTAATCTGCTTTTCAAATCAATAAAAGTTTATTATTTGCTCCTTAATTTTTCGTTCAATTTTCATATATGAAATTTGTGTGTACAATGTGTTTTTTAACTTTTGAATTTATGATTTTTTCATATCATTTTAAGGTCTATGATTTTTATTGTATTGTATTTCAATACTCTATTAACTATAATCATTATTTTTTTTAGTGATGTAACATTAATATAATACAAAAATCTTATAATAAAATCATTTCTTAAATAATTTACTAACAAACTAACTATCAAAGACATTTATATACGATACAAAACTATTTGCAAAATTATACTTTTTTATTCTTTATAAAATTAAAAATGCATGTTAATTTATTTTATGTGATGTCACATGAAATAGTTGGGTGCAAAATCAATAAAGAGATGTTCTATTATTAAAATTTTTTTATTATATTAATGTTATATTATAAGAATTAATGAAAACTAATAATGATGGTTAATAGTGTATTAGTTGTTAAAAAAAGTTATAGCGTATTAAGACATAATGTAATATAAATCATATATTCAAAATGATGCCAAAAAAAAAAAAGTCACCAA
Organism: Macaranga tanarius; assembly: GCA_949673435.1. NCBI lineage: Eukaryota > Viridiplantae > Streptophyta > Magnoliopsida > Malpighiales > Euphorbiaceae > Macaranga > Macaranga tanarius. Next base: position 884 of record CATIWO010069564.1, on the reverse strand, counting down.
TTAAAAAGTAAAAGAATGCATGATATATTTTTGTACTTTTGCCTTTAATTTTACTAAACATCAACTACTTTATATAAAAAAACAAAAATTATAACAAATGAAAATATTTTCAGCTTTTTTTTTTGCATTAATCCCTTATATTTTTATGTGCATATTTCTTTTTTGTACTTTTTTTTATCCATGCTGAGCCCTTTTGTGACACCCCTCCTCACCGGTACCTACGTCGGACAGATTTACAACCCGAACTATCCAGCACGGAGTAACAGTGTGGAAATATACCACTTCTAAGTTAGGGTTACTCAAGATTATCCAGATTGACTAGTTTATAAAACGGGGTTAATAACAATTTTACCAATCATTCTAAACCTTATGGATACGATAATTATAAATTCATCACATACAATATCATCAGATGGCAAGAAACACAACTCATCAAAAGGAATAAAATAATGTACATATATATATACATAATGTAACACCCGCCCTCTCGCATACGTATTTATGGCGTATGTAATACATATTGTGCATAGTACATAAATGGACCTTATTTAAGTTAGAAATATATAAGTTGTAGAGAAGGACGAGATTGGAAGATAAGTTTGGAGTTAATTGTAACAATAGAAAGTTATGGGAGTATTGTATATTATGCCTATTTTATTAAGGGGCTAAATAGATAATTGTGAGATATTTGGTTGATATTGAATTTGAGTAATATTATATTTTTTATTGAGATAAATATGTATTTATTATTATTATTATTATTATTATTATTATTATTATTATTATTATATTGATGATAATTATTCATTATTATAAGAAGACTTTAGAGGGGGCAAATGGAGTCTTTTAACTGGCTAGTGTAATTGTGTGTGTATATTTAATTG